>VDFB02130806.1:0-54594 GCA_007258455.2 Sequoia sempervirens
TAGCTTTGGTATTTGCCTTGGAATACCAACCCAAAGGCTCGGAGGGCATTCCCAAAGACCAGAGACGTGTTTTTTTCCAAATTCAACAAATTTTCACATAATCGGGTTCGTGCTCACCATCAAGATTGCATCTGGTTCAATATCAAGAAAATCGAAGACATGGGTAATGTTAGGTTATTTATTAGCTTTCGAACGATGTAATTTTTTTCACTTTCTAACAATGTTAAACTTTTCATCCATAATTTCTTTTGATTGTATGTCCGTTTTTCTTCAAAAAGTAGTGTTTGGGATTTTTTTCGCTATAAATTAACCGTTCATCGAAATTTGAAATAAATTATATTTTTAGAAACTAGACTCCATTCTACAATTTAAAAAAAATAAAATTTTAGAAAAATCTTTTAGTTTCAAAAAATTTGAGGGGAGCACGGCCAAAATTCTGCTTTTTAGGAAGTGCCCACTTAGAAAATTAATAAAAAATCAAATATTCATTAAAAAATTATCAAAAAATATCCAGTCCTTACTACATACTGTTATCTAACTTCTGACCGAGCGATTTTAAAAATACTAAAAAAGTCCACCGTGTTCGGGTCACACAAGAGTTGCTATGTTATGTTTTTCTGACAGAAACAACAGCAATTTGTGTGTGTCCCTCTTTTGAACCCCTTAATCTCAACCATTTTCAAAATAAATTAGTAGTTTAGAAAGTAGACACGGAGCACTGCGGTCCTTGTTTTTGTTCCATAAAAAATCTTTGAGTGTAGCTATCCTCAATTTCACGTCCAAGGTCAGTATTTCCTTATTTCAGAAAAAAAAGTGGCCACTTAAGCCCCTTTTTTGGGAACCATCTTGGTGCACTTACCCACATATTGGAGTGACCATGATACTGTTTGTCTATTTCTTAATTCAATAAAAAAATAACAAATACTAAAATATATATTTTTAATTTAAATTTAATATTACTCATACTATAGGACCTTTCAAAGGTGAAATCAAAAACATAGTAAGAACCTACATTATGCTTACATTTTGTATTCTTATTTTTTAAAATTTTTGATGAAGAGTTTCTATTGTTGCATACCATTTCAAATGAAGAGTTCAAAAAGAATAGAGACAAACAAAAATAATGAACAAGAGAAACAAGTTGCCGGTATTGGCATGGTGTGATGGTTTATTGGTGGCATTGTTGTTCTTGCCACCAAGGTTCAAACCCCATTGCGGTGGTATTGTTGAATGGTTGTATCCGGTTCATAGCTCCGGTCAAAAGCGTTTACCCCTTGAATAAAAAAAACAAGAGAAACAAGTCAAAATGTAAGTATCTTGTCATATCAACATTTTTGAAAAATTCACAAAGATTATTTATGAACAATTTTTAAAAAACATTTTCAATATAATTCTTATAAACAATACTTTATATTGTTTTTCAGGCCTAAAAAGGAACATACAAAAATAATTTCAATTGAAGAACTTAATGGTCATGGAATTGGTGAAGTGTTTGAAGGCAATGTGATAGTAACATATAAAACTCATCTTGACAAAAACAAGAATTCAATAGAATTTTTTCATGCAAATCTTACCAACTTCAAAGGAGAAATGATAGTCACCTTAAACTTGATAGGAAATTTTGTGCAAAAGTTTCAACAAATGATATTTCTAGGAGCAAGTATTCGCATAATCACATTTCAAATTGCTCCAAAAATAGGTTATGATCATGGTGACTATGATTTAATTCGGTTATTAACACAACACAGTGTCATTGAAAGTATTCCTAGACTTTGTAAAGAATATACTTTCATTCCAAGCACAACTATCAAGTTTTTACAACAAAGTACATAACAATACACAATTGGAACAATAGGTGCAGTTGTTCTTGCATGCAAAAGGACACCTTACAACTTCATCCTCAACATAAAATATGGAGAAATTGAGTATGATCATGCATAGGTATTTTATAACCTTTCCTGTTATACTTGCTATAAATATAAATTTTATTGTAATTTATTTACCATTTCCTATCAATACAAATGAATTTTTTTTTTTGAAATAGATATTTGCATAGGAGTCTCATAGAACAATACACAAAAATTGAAAATAAAGTTCAAATGAAATACTCTCCTTTGATATTATTCAAAAATATTGTGAAATGAACAAACACAAGATTTTGCTTTTCACACTTCACAATCTACATATATTGCACCACTTGCAAACAAGGAAACCTTTGACCAAATTCACAAGTTGCTTCATTGAATATATCAGATAATTTCTTATTAAATAACTTTTTAAACATTTCTCTGAATACTATTTCTTACAGTCAAATTTAAATCTTCAATAATAAAATAAATTTATTCCTAACAATCTACAATTAGTATTACTTATATACAATTCTCTTCTTTTGAATAATATTTAATTATTTTAAACTAATTTTACAGGTTTATGGAGCATTGAAGGTTGGTAACCCTTTCTCTATACCATTTGAACCTATTTGCACAAAATACAATTACAATTTTTCTAACTATGGAGCACTAAAAAAGAACATTGTTCATTGCAAAAAGTGAGACAGAGATATATTATACATATCATCATTCTCTAAAATGCATCATAAAAATTGAGAACAAAAACATATTGCAATGCTTGAACTTGAAAATGAGATGTTCAATTGTTTGTTGTCACAACTTGAAGAAACAAGCTATGAAGAGTACGTACAAAACAAGAAAAAAAAAATCTTCATCATACATGACTTACAATGTGATGCCCCCTCAGTTTGCTTATGTTCAAACAACATCTTGTATTTCATCTAGACTATATGATGTTGTTTTGTTTGACTTTATCTTACTGCTTGAGAGACATTATGAATCTACTGGATACTATTCAGACATGGTGATATTTTGATGAGTAGATGTTGATATTGTTTGATAATATTATGATGTATAGCCTAGTGCTATTGATGGAATTGTGACGTTAGTGCAATGATAATGTGATATTTGATGTTCTTATTTATATCATGTTTAGTAGATTAGTTGATTTCTAGTTGTATATCATGGATATGATGATGTTATGAATGGATAGATGTATGATCTATCATGTTGTGATATTGTTGTTATGTGTCCTTGATGGGGACAGTGTCGCATCACTCGCTTGCGAGCGCCCTAAAACCCTATGATTTCCCCATCACGATGTGACTAGTTATTTCTATATGCACATGCTTGACACTTTGTTTTTCTATAGGTTGTAGGTACGAGGCATCGACTCCACCTTTTTATTAGCTCTGAGTGTACCAAAGCCCAATGGAGTTATTTTTCGTAGGTTACATTGGTTCCCCCACTTCAAGCCATTCTCCTTTTCAAGGATGAATTTTTGTTGTCGCATCTCATCAGTAAGATCTATTAGTATCATTTTGTTTCCATGTGGTTGTTTAATCTTCTTCATGCTTTGGGTTGACATTTTTTTGACTGATCTTGGAGTCATGCCTAATTATTGTGCTTGGTTTGATTATTTCATTTTATTTTGAATGTCAAATTTGGGGGCTTGGTTAATGAAATAAAAGTCTAATTAAATTAAACTTGTTATGGAATTAAATTTTATTAAGTTAAGAGTTAATTCTTAAAATATAATATTTAAATAATGCATATGTATATATATACCAATATGCTTGTATAAATAAATTGTATAAGAAAATTAATATACTTAATTAATAAATAAAAGGGCATATTGTGTGTGCAAGTTAAATTAAAAGGAAAAATTTCATAAAAATTGAAAAGAGAAGAAAATTGGAATTGGAGGGAATGGAATAAAATTATTTATGGGAGATTAATTGAAAAGAAGTGGATTTAACTCCATAGGGGAAATTGGTTTTATTACTCTCAAAAGAAAATAAACGGATTTGGGTTCCTTTTGGGTTTTTTGTCATGAATGTGTTCTAGGTTTTTTTTGGAAGGTTGTTCTTTAAGTTTGAAGCTGCAATTTTTTTTGTGGAATACTTGGAAAGAGTTATAGTTGTGGTCTTGAGTTTGGAACTAACCTTACAATCTAGTTTAGTTGTGCAAGATTCTCCATGTTCCACCATTTACCTCTATTGTTCTCTTTTTTCTTGTTGGAACTCATTGATTTTGATAATTAGATTCTGTGTCAAAAAAAATGGAAGAAATGTTGTCTCCATATTTTGTTCCTTGAATGTTGTTTTCCCTTAGTTTATTTATAGCTCACTCGATTCTTTTAGACATTGGAAAATTTATATTTTCACAAATGTAAACCCTATTGGTTGATAAGGAATATTTTGAAGGTGGTCATAAGGAATGAAAACACCATCGCTTTAGTTCAGCCACACAAGACTCTTTTATAGCTTACTTTAGTTACCATTTGAAACTAATACACCATAATAGGCATAAATACTTCAGCAGAAAAAAACTCACAAGTATACATTATTTTGATTAATAGAAGCCTTCAACCAAATTACTACTGTAAGTCCAGTAAGATCGATGCCTGAAACAGTGGCTTGAATCTAGGTTCTTTCTTTTTATCTTTAGATTTACATGTTCGCTTGCTTCTCTAGCTATGCCATCACCAATTTATTATTGTCTAAATTGTTAAATGTGTAATACCTTACTTATTACATATGGAATTTATCTTGACTTTTGATAATGGTTCAAGAATTTAGGCCTAGAGATGTCTGAAGCAAACAATCTTTTGTTGTAATCGCCTTCTTTTCCATCTGTGAGTATTTGATGAGAATAGATTGAATTCTTCTCTTATTATTATTAAAATTTCCATTTAAAAACACAACCAAATAGTCTACTTAGATCTCCATAGCCTCTTACATTCTAGCATAGCTCTTTTGGTTGTATATGCATTGATCTGATACTGTTGTTGTGCCACCTTTAACTAGAATCGACTATTACTAACAAAAGGGAAAAATTGAAGTGAATGGTGGTTTTTTTTATCATCTACATGTATGTGGCTCCCATGCAGTTACCTTGTTTTAAATTCAAATATTTAGCTTGCATGCTTAAATATTGGCATTGGATTACTTTGGAAACTGGGAATATTGGATAACTGAAGGTTACCATCCCAGCCTCACCTTCTTCGTAAACATCGATTTAGGTTGCAACATGATTGTATTCTTAGAAAAAAATTCTCTAGTTGTATTTTTGGCCTCTATCCATAGAAAATGTCTCTGTCATCTTTTTTGTAATATCTTTTATGCATTCACTCTATACTTTAGATTGCTAAATACTCTGGCTCTCAGCGATGGTTTATTTAGGCCTGTGAAGTCAATATTATGGTGTTGGGAAAACTTAGTCTGGTTGAGACTGAATATTGTTGATATTTGATGTCCATGTCATAAGGTTCCAAACTCCTATTAAGAATATTGTTGCATGCTTGATACTTCAGTTGGTATGCCTTTGATATCACCCTTTAAGTCTTAAGCTATGAGTTAGCTGAATTGAAATTTTAGGGAAGAAAATTGTAGTTAGTTGGCCTGTCTAAATCATGTTAGATACGACCTGTTGAAACCAATTGTTATCTTGCACATCTTGTGTGTGTGGGGACATTACTTTGAAGAAATGTGTCGAAACTAAACCTTGTTGAAATCATACTTATATTCGACAATTGTTTAGTTTGTGTTTAATGGCCGATTGTTTGTAGCAGTTGGTTAATAGTGTAACCGTTTGGTGTTCTTTAGTTAGATAGGTATGAGATTTAAAATATAAACATTAGTATACGTATATATATGTATCTATATAAAAGTGTATATATAAAAATAAAATATTTAAACGAATGCTTAATTTTTGTAAGATGTTTTATTGAAGTAAGATATTTAATTTGGATATCTGCCTAGTTTTATATGAGACTTATTTAATACATATATATAAATATATGCAAGTAAATATGCATATAGGTTTATTGATGTTCAATATTGTCATTTTTTTTACCGTGAAATAAAATTGAAAATTATAATATGATAGAAATAAAACTATCTATAACAAGATAGGCGAGCTCAGAGTTATTTGAGTGGGAATTTATAATTAATTAAGATAGATCTATGGTATGATGATCTTTGGTTTCCAAATGAGGAAATTCTTCTTATGCTTTCTAGTCTCAATTTTCCTTTGAGTTGATATGTTTGTATGAATTGAGTGAATGGGCATGTATTAGAATCTAAATTGGTGGAAATAGTTCATTGTTATGTTATTTTGTGACATGAAACTTTGAGTGTCTAGAGGCTTGAGAGCTTGGTCTCTGTTAGAAACTTTGGTTATTCTTAGTGAAGGGAATTTGGTATTGATTATGATGTTGTCTTATCTTGCACATTATAATTGTTGTTGTGATTGATTTTATGGACCCTATGAGCGGGATGCATAATGCCTTGTGATGTGAATCATTTGTGTTTTGTGTTGTGCAAGTGGCCTTGTTTTATGTTTCTATGGTTTTTCAGTGGTTAGTAGGGGGTGGCTTCAATTAGGGACTGATGCACAAAGGGGCGCCTAGATAACCCATGTGGAAGTTTTTTAACAAGTGATAACATTAAAATAAACTAAGGGGAATGGGTAGCTAAAACATTAAACAAGATAAGTTTGTACATCAATTAGCCTCAAGTGCTCATTTAGGCTTGAGGAGAGATGAGAAGGCCTGAAATGGCATAATCAACTACTTCATCTCCATGAGAGGTAGCTCAATTCCATATAAATTGGCATGAGGGGTTGGAGTTCTGTAGAGGCTACCAGGATAACCTAGGATGGGGGTTAGGGCCTAGGAAGAACTACCTAGATAACCTATGTTCAATTATGTGATGACACTTCCCCTACGATAACCATAAGTTTCCTTACTTTTTGTTTTACCTTGAGTCTCTATGTGCCTCTGGGAGTATGGTCTTTGATGTTATTTCTCTTTTTGATGTGTTTGTCTTGTGTTGTGGGTTATGTCAACCTTGTGTTATCTAGTCTTGTCTATTAGTTGGTGGGTCCCTTTGTTACCTCCTAACACAAGGGGTGAACCTTTGGGTTCACGTGGTTGGGTGGAATGTGTTATGTCCTCCATTGGGTTCCCCTTATGTTCATGATGTGATTTCATTTGATCCTTTTTCTTCAACATTGCATCTACTCTTGGAAGGCTGGTCATTGTACTTGTAAATGTATTGTAAAGTTATCATGTTTCTTCTATCTCATGTTGAGCACTCCTCACTTGTATTGAGGAAGTATTGGTGTACATAATGCAATTGAGACACTGAATTGATGTATCCCATGTATGTAAGGAAATTTTGTAATCAGTGACATTTTACTTGTTAGTTGAAATGAAAGTAATCAGTTATTCCTTATGTTTAAAGAATAGATGTTCTCATGGTTCATATGTTCATTTGTGATGAGTTAATGTTATACTTATTGATGCTTAATTTTTGGATGTTAATGAGTTATTTGGTTTTGTAATTTTGGATAATGGAATTTAAGTAATGCAATCATGCACCCTAGGGGACGTAGGTCAATAACTAAAGTTATGTTCAATTTTATTGTGCAACATTGTACTTTAAAAAAAAATGTTTGTTTAGGTTTTGTCCTCTAGGGTTCTCAGCCAAGCGTTACACATAGTATCAAAGCCAGGTTTAAAAACTAGGTGTTGTGGGTATATCAATTAGCCCATTAAGTTGTCTTAGATGTATCGTTGAAGTTTAATTTTTACCTTGTTGACCTTATCTAATACCCTGAACTTGTTTGTGTAGGATCATGCCTAGGAGATGGGGTAGAAGTTGAGGGCGAGACAAAGGTCATGGTGGTGGCTATGGGGCCAATCACCAAGAGTCACCTCCACAAAGTTCTCATGATTCAGATCATGAGGAGCATCAGGGTTCACAGAACAACCAAGGTGGTGTAAGATAGAATCAATGTTAGAATGGCATGGAGGGCACACAATTATGCTAATTGTTAGAGGAGGTTCTTTCTTGGCTTGGGATGAGGCAAGAAGGTGAACAATTAGTGATTCAGGAGAGAGAGTGAGATCTCCTAGGAGGACAGAGTTAGCTATTGAGCAGGATGTCATTTTAGTTGGTCACATGAGGGACCTACTTTGAGCACATCCTCTAACATTTGATGGGTTAGGAAGTGGACTAGAGGTAGAGACCTAGCTTATCGATCTAAACTAATGTTTTTCTATGCACCCATATGGTAGTAATACCAAGGCCAGATGTGCCATTAAGCATCTTCGTGGATTTTATTCCATGTGGTGGTATCTTGAGGAGCAAAAGCTCCACCTGGACATAGAATCAGTGTTATCAGAGATGTTCCTTGAGTGTTTTAGAGCCTAATTCTTGTCTAACCATTGGTGATAGCGTCGAGTAGATGAGTTTCATGAGTTGAGATAGTTGGCAATGTTAGAGATAGTTGGTTGTTTTCCATGGTGGATAACTGCCAGGTCGAGCACCAGGGTGCAGTTGGAGAGACTTCTAGTAGAGGACAAGAATCACTCTTTGGAAATTATGCACGTCCTAAAGCGTTAAGCGTTGACCCTTAGGGGGTGAGTCATGGTCTAGGTGTGGGTCCAGTGGGATCCTAATGCTGATTCTTCTATCTCTTAAGTGGATGTATTCCAAATGTGTGTGTGTGTGTGTGTGCTACCCATTTTGTTTACAGGCTTCCAAGAGTAATCCTTGTCCTAGAGAAGGAGGATGTGATGCCCCCTTAGTTTGCTTATTTTTGGACAACATCTTGGATTTCATCTAGATTATATGATGTTTTGTTTGACTTTATGTTACTACTTGATAGACATTATGACTCTATTGGATACTATTCAAACATGGTGATATTTTGATGAGTAGATGTTGAGACTGTTTGATAATATTACGATGCATAGCCTAGTGATATTTATGACATTATGATGTTAGTATGATGATAATGTGATATCGAATGTTCTTATTTATATCATATTTAGTAGATTAGTTGATTGCTAGTTGTATATCATGGATATGATGATGTTATGTATGGATAGATGTATGAGATATTATTGTTATTTATCAGTGATGGGGATAGTGTTGCATCACTCACTTGTGAGTGCCCTGCAACTCTGTGATTTCCCCATCACGGTGTGACTAGTTATTTCTATATGCACATGCTCGACACTTTGTTTTGTTGTAGGCTATAGGTACGGAGCATCAACTCCACCGATTTAATAGGTCTAAGTGTGTCAGAGCCCAATGGAGTTGTTGTTCGGAGATTACACTAGGTCCCCCACTTTGATCCATCATCCTTTTCAAGGATGAATTTTTTTGTTGCATTCCATCAGTAAGATCTATTAGTATAGTTTTGTTTCCATGTGGTCATTTAATCTTCATCACGCTTTGGGTTGAAATTTGTTTTACTAATCTTGGATTCATGTCTGAGTCTTGTGCTTGGTTTGATTATTTCATTTTATTTTGAATGTCAAATTTGGGGGCTTGGTTATTGAAATAAAAGTCTAATTAAATTAAACTTGTTATGGAATTAAATTTTATTAAGTTAAGAGTTAATTCTTAAAATAGAATATTTAAATAATATATATGTATATATAAATGTGTGCTTATATATATATATATATACTAATATGCTTGTATAAATAAATTATATAAGAAAATTAATATAATTAATTAATAAATAAAAGGGCATATTGTGTGTGCAAATCAAATTAAAAGGCAAAATTTTATAAAACTTGAAAAGAGAAGAAAATTGGAATTGGAGGGAATGGAATAAAATTAGTTACGATAGATTAATTAAAAAGAAGTGGAGTTAACTCCATAGGGGAAATTGGTTTTATTGCTCCTAGAAGAAAAGAAATGGATTCGGGTTATTTTTGGGTTTTTTGTTGTGAATGTGTTCTGGGTTTTTTTTGGAAGGTTGTTCTATAAGTTTGAAGCTACAAATTTTTGTGTGGAATACTTGGAAGGAGCTGTAGTTGTGGTCGTGAGTTCAGAACTGACATCACAATCTAGTTTAGTTGTGCAAGATTCTCTAGGTTCCACCATTGACCTCTATTGTTCTCTCTTTTTCTTGTTGGAACTCGTTGATTTTGTGTTAAAAAAAAGGAAGAAATGTTGTCTCCATATTTTTTTCCTTGAATGTTGTTTTCCCTTAGTTTATTTATGGCTCACTCATTTCTTTTAGACATTGGAAAAATTATATTTGCACAAATGTAAAGCCTATTGGTTGATAAGGAATATATTTTAAAGGCAATCATAAGGAATGAAAACATTGTCACTTTAGTTTAGCCATGCAAGACTCTTTTATAGCTTACTTTAGTAACTACTTGAAACTAAGACACCATAATAGGCATAAATACTTACGTAGAAAAATTCTCACAGGTATAAATTATTTTGATTAATAGAATCCTTCAATCAAATTACTACTGTAAGTCTAGTAAAATCGACGCCTAAAACACTGGCTTGAATCTCAGTTCTTTCTCTTTATCTTTAGATTTACATGTTTGTTTGCTTCTCTGGCTATGCCATCACTAGTTTATTACTGTCCAAACTGTTAAATGCTTAATACCTTACGTATTGCGTTTGAAATTTATCTTGACTTTTGATAATGGTTCAAGTATTTAGGCCTATAGATGTCTAAAGCGAACAATCTTTTGTTGTAATTTCCTTCTTTTCAATCTGTGAGTAGTCGATGATTATAGATTGAATTCTCCTCTTCTTATTATTAAACTTTCCATTTAAAAACACAACCAGATGGTCTACTTAGATATTTGTATCCTGTTACATTCTAGCATAGCTATTTTGGTTGTACATGCATTGATCTGATATCGTTGTTGTGTCACCTTCAACTGGAATCGACTATTATTGAAAAAAGGGAAAACTTGAAGTGAACGGTGGTTTTTGTTATCATCTACATGTACGCAGCTCCTATGCAGTCACCTAGGTTTAAATTTAAATTTGTAGCTTGCATGCTTAAATCTTGGCATTGGATTACTCTACAAACTAGGAGTGTTGGTCGACTAAAGGTTACCATCCCAACCTAGCCTTCTTTGTAAACGCCAATTCAGGTTACAACATGATTGTATGCTTAGAAGCAATTTCTCTAGTTGTATTTTTGGCCTCTATCCCCAACAAATGTCTCTATCATCTTTTTTATAATATCTTTTATGCATTCACTCTATACTTTAGATTAAATACTCTAGCTCTCGGTGACAGTTTAATCAGGCCTGTGAAGTCAATATTATGGTGTTGGGTGAACTTAATTTGGTTGAGACTAAATATTGTTGATATTTGATGTCCATGTCATAAGGCGCCGAACTCTTGTTAGGAATATTGTTGCATGCTTGATACTTCAGTTGGTATACCTATGATATCGCCCTTTAAGTCTTAAGCTATGAGCTAGCTGAATTTAAAGTTTAGGGAATAAAACTGTAGTTAGTCGGCTTGTGTAAATCATGTTAGATATGACCTATTGAAACCAATTTTTCTCTTCCATGTCTTGTGTGTGTGGGGACATTACTTTGAAGAAATGTCTAGAAACTAAACCCTGTTGAAATCTTACTTATATTCAACTATTGTTTAGTTTGTTTTTAATGGTTGATTGTTTGTAGCAGTTGGTTAATAGTGTAACTATTTGGTGTTCTTTAGTTCAATGGGTATGAGATTTAAAATATAAACACTAGTATACATATATATATATATATGTATATAAAAGTGAATATATATAAATAAAATATTTAAACAGGTGCTTAATTTTTGTGAGATGTTTTATTGAAGTATTTAATTTGGATATTTGCCCAGTTTTATATGAGACTTATTTAATACATATGTATACATAAATAATATATATATATATATATATATATATATATATATATATATATATATATATATATATATATATATATGTATATAAATATGTATGTAAGTTAATATGCATATAGGTTTACTGATGTGCGGTATTGTCATTTTGTTTACCGTGAAATAAAAATGAAACTTATAATATGACATAAATAAAATTATCTATAACAAGACAAATGAGCTCAGAGTTAATTGAGTGGGAATTTATAATTAATTAAGATAGATCAATGGTACGATGATCTTTGGTTTCCAAATGATGAAATTCTTGTTGTGCTTTCTAGACTCAAATTTCCTTTGAGTTGATATGTTTGTATGAATTGAGTGAATGGGCGTGTATTAGAATCTAAATTGGTGGAAATAGTTCATTGTTATGTTATTTTGTGAAGGAAAAAATTGAGTCTCCAAAGGCTTGAGAGATTTGTCTTTGTTAGAAGATCTAGTTATTCTTCATGAAGGGAATTTGGTATTGATTATGATGTTGGCTTATCTTGCACATTATAATTGTTGTTGTGATTGATTTTATGGAACTTATGAGTGAGATGGGTAATGCCTCGCAATGCGATTCATTTGTGTTTTTTGTTGTGTAAGTGGCCTTATTTTCTATTTTTGTGGTTTTTCAGTGGTCAGTAGGGGGATGGCTTCCAATGGTGGCCAACACACAAAGGGGCGCCTGATAACCCATGTGGAAGTAAACAAATGATAACATTAAAATAAACTAAGGGGAATGGGTATCTCAAACATTAAACAAGATAAGTTTGTACCTCGCTTAGCCTCAAGTGCTCATTGATGCTTGAGGAGAGACGAGAAGGCCTGGAATGGCATAATTGACTACTTTGTCTCCACAAGAGGTAGCTTGATTCTGCATAAATTGGCATGAGGGGCCAAAATTCAATAGAGGCTACTAGGATAACCTAGGATGGGGGTCGAGGCCTAGGAAGAACTACCTGGATAACCTATGTTCAATTATGTGATGACACTTCTCCTACGACAACCATGTGTTTCATTGTTGTTTTACCTTGAGTCTCTATGTGCCTCTAGGAATATGGTCTTTGATGTTATTGCTCTTGTTGATGTGTTCATCTTTTGTTGTGTGTTATTTCAACCTTGTGCTATCTAGTCTTATCTATCAGTTGGTGGGGCCCTTTGTTACCTCCTAGCATGGGGCTGAACCTTTGGGTTCATGTGGTTGGGTGGAACATGTTATGTCCTCCATTGGGTTCCCCTTATGTTCATGATGTGGTAATTTCATCTAATCCTTTGTCTTCAACATTGCATGTACTCTTGGAAGGTTGATCATTGTACTTGTATATGTATTGTAAAGTTATCATGTTTCTTCTATCTCATGCTGAGCACTCCTCACTTGTATTGAGGAATTATTGGTGTACATAATGTAATTGATACACTGAATTGATGTATCTCATGTATGTAAGGAAATTTTGTAATCAGTGAAATTGTACTTGTTATTTGAAATGAAAGTAATCAATTATTCCTTGTGTTTAAAGAATAGATGTTCTCACGGTTCATATGTTCATTTGTTTTGAGTTAATGTTATGCTTATTAATGATTAGTGTTTGGATGTTAAAGAGTTATTTGGTTTTGTAATTTGAATAATTGAATTTAAGTAATGTAGTCGTGCACCCTAGGGGACGTAGGTTAATAACTAAATTTATGTTCAATTTTATTGCACAACATTGTATTTAAAAAAAAATTGTCCATTTTTAGTTGTTTAGGCTTTGTCCTATAGGGTGCTTGGCGGGGCATTACATACAAGCTGAAGGAATGTTTACTTTAGATCAGAATAATGTAATATTTGACTACAATGGAATCAACTAACTACATATGTATCATCATCTCAGGTATGCAAACAATATCATCAATACTATTTTCAATTGTAATTTACTTTTAACTTTTATTAATAAAAAAAATTTAATAGATCTTTTCATTTTTATAGATTACACAAGTCTAATTTGCTACCTATTCTACAATGTGACATCCCAACACATGCATATAGATGACAACAAAGTTACTATTTCTTATAACTAGTTTTCCACTCAGCTTATTTTATAGCAAAACCAAAAATAATATGTTTAATTTAATTTTTTGTAACTTCAAACTCAACATGATACTTTGAACAATGTATCCTCTCATACATTGTAAGACTATTATACTCTGCTCTTTATTAAAAAATTTATTATATATTGGTTTTCTACAATAATTTGGCTACAAAATCATTGTTTGGTACAACCCATAACAGTATAATTTAAATGTATAAATACTTTTTTTTAAAACAAACTGGAAAACCATTTTCTGCTTTCTTTTTGCCTATAGTTTTCATAATTTTGAAGAGCTTTTAATGTTGTTTTCATAAATGCTTCAATCTACTCTCATTCATTCTTCTAGCTATCATAATTGCAGTGTGGTGTGATTTGAATACTTCAATTTTTGTAGTGTGAGTTTTCATATTTATAATTCATCTCTATGAGTGTTACCACCTCTTGTAATTCAATGATATTTTCATATATACATGGAACTATTGTTTCCCCATTATTGGTATGATTATTGTGTTGATGCTCTAATATAATACATAAGTATTTGATGTTTTTATTCCTCCTCTTAAGCATTTCGTGCACCAAGTTGTTCATATTTAGACTATTGTAACATAGTATATGATAACTATTTTGTGTCTTATCCTGGATGGCCATATGATCTAATTTTAGTCATGTACTCCTATTGAAGGGTGTCAAGGTTGTCGCAAGGCATATCAAACTAGAATATATGATCCAAATAAATATCTTTCCATTAGTCCATATAGCCATAATGAACGTAACTCATGTAATAGCAGTCAAAGATTGTAATGAATGCAAGTTCAGTTTATGCAAAATTTTGTTTTATTT
Source organism: Sequoia sempervirens (assembly GCA_007258455.2). Taxonomy (NCBI): domain Eukaryota; kingdom Viridiplantae; phylum Streptophyta; class Pinopsida; order Cupressales; family Cupressaceae; genus Sequoia; species Sequoia sempervirens. The sequence goes on from VDFB02130806.1 coordinate 14,689, forward strand.
ATTAGCATGTTGTGAATTGACTGTTCCATGTTGTGTTGTTTGAATTTAAAAATTGTCGCAGTAAGGTCACTTCCATAAATACCACTCTCCAATTTTCTATTTGAACAAGGAAATGATCTCCCTTATAATATTCTCTAGATCAAAATCATGTTGCATGTCCTCATCAATTTTAGAATCTCCTCAAAGGCCATCAATCTACCTCCACCATACTGCAATGAACATCACTCATGCAAATTGTTCCCCCAAAATGATTCCTTCCATGAACTTTGCATGTATTATCTTTTCAAAAAAGCTAGTATAATCATGAAAAAGCAATCATTTTTTCCTAAAAGGTTTGGTCAATCATCCACCCTGCCCAACCAAATTCTCACTCATTATTAACTAGAAAAACTAAATATTTATGCATTATATTTTTGTGAGATTATTTAAAATTTATATTAAAGTTTTTAGTTTTTACAGGAGTACAAAATGCCCACTAGAAACAATCAATTCAATCAATTTTTTTTATATTTCTTTAATAGCTCATAGGAGTCTTGTGGAGTATTTTGAGTGACTGATCAAGATCCTTCAATTTTATTTAACTAATCTCATAGTATTTTTTAACATGGTAAATTCTCATAATGACTATGTCACGCCCATATCAACTCCTCAATTGAATGCACATGTACATTAAATGAGTTCCTTTGTTAAAACCATTTCCATACACAACCACCTAGCTTAAACTATTATTCCTATCATTTACATAATACTAGACTAATAATGGTTGTGAATATGATGTCTTCATGGCTAACAGTTGAAACCAAAAAATTCTACGATGTTGTAGAAGACATCCCATAAGCTAGTTATATTGTTTTTGTATATATTGTATACCAGATTTTTCAATTCATTCATTTACACCTACAATTTGTGTGTGGTTGAAGTCATACACCTCATCAGTAATGGAGTACTGGAGGGATTTTAATGTCAATGATATTGTTTAACTAAAGTACAATAAGACCATGGATGTCAGTTGTCTAAGACTCCAAGAATTAAAACCTTACATCAAACAAAATTTAGAAGGGAGTGAGAGAGAGAGAAGGGGCATGGTTATTGAATTGTGGAATATATTTTTTTTTGGCTTTTCTACATTTTCATTTTGTCTATGTAACCTTTTGGCCTTATAGATGTATATGCACATGGAAAATGAAAGCTCAAATGAAAAAAAAATGAAATTTTGTTAATTTGTTTGTCAACTCGTCAATTTTCAATTCCACTCAAATGTTATGTGAATACCTTATTGTTTGAATAATTCAAATTTCCTATATTTTAAAATTTTCCCTATTTTTTAAATTATAATCCCCTCAAAAAATGCACCCTATCCCCTATTGTCCCCAAAATGTGTCACTACATTTCCTGCCATCCCTATCCCAAAAGCACTTTGGAAACAATCAGCACAACAACAATATCCCAACAAATGCAAACCAACCTTGTAGCTCACTCAATGAAACACTCTTACTTGCACTAAGGGTCTATTCAAGAGTGCAGGAATGAGATTTTTGGCTTGGACTAATATTACTTTGCTTGTGTGTTTCGATTAAAAATAGTTTTTTGTATTTTGATTAGTTTGATTTTGCAGTTTAATGGTGTTCATTGTATGACACAGATGCCACTGAATTTTCACAAATTAATTTTCTAGTCATTGACTTCTAAATAATTTATTAAGTTTGACCTATATAACCTAAATGAATAATCATATACTTTGTATTAATATGAGCTCCACTACCTATTTCGTGTGATTGATGTCAATTCATCTACAATGTGGTGACATGAGAAGCACATTTGGGAAATACCTTAAATACCCAACCACACAATATCCCATAAAATAGAATGAACGATTATTTTATAATGTCTAATCCAGTAAAGGATAAAGTTTCATGTTCAAAGTTATGTGCTTCAAATTTAAAGTTACAAATTATAAATATGCATTTTTATTACAAATCAATCTTATAAGTTAAAAGAATCGCATATTTAAAAAATAAACATAAAAGACCAAATTGTAAATATGCATTTTCATTGCAAACCACTAAGAAAGGAAATATCATATTTTCATTTCCCATTGTCTTGTGGTTTTTTTGGGCATATTTTATAAGATAAAAAAATTTCTCTTCTCACTTGAAATTTGAAACCACTACCAATAGACTATACATTATTAATTTTAAATTTAACTATTGAAGATCAAGTACTTACATTGGTTAGGTAAACATAGATTTCTAATTTACAAAATATATATATAATAAGTTGTACAGTGAGACTCATGTTTTTACAACACAATTTATGGTTGATAAATTTTAGAATCTACATCCTACTAATTATAATTAAGTGAAAATTTGAGAAGTTCAATTATTAAGTTAAGTTTATTCAAATTTTGTAATTCCAAAATAAATAAATAAATAATGTTGTAGATTTATAACAATTTTTTTGCTTTATCCAAATTCTTGAATTGAATTGAATTTATTAGAATTAAATTTCAAACCCCAATCTACGTACAAATAATAAAGACACAAAGGATTAGGAAGGATCAAATTATATAATTACGACTATAATTGGGGTAGTACACCCTCTGTTAGTTGTTAAAAAAAAGTAAACTATGTAGTTTTTGTACACACTTGAAATATCCTAGTCAGCATCATGTATTTGACTCCGGTTCACTAACACCGATTCTTCCTCAAATCATCTCTCTACTAACCATTTAATCGAATAATCTGTATTTGATTAAATTCATCAATGTCCTCTTTTAATTAAATAAATTAACTTTATTTAGTTAAATCATCATTTTCCCTCTTTAATTAAATAATTCATCTTTTGTTTAATTAAATCCTAAGTCATCCTTCTTAAATTAAATAAATAAATTTTATTTAATTATCTCCTAAAGTTCCTTCATTTAATTGAATAAATCAAATTTATTTAATTAAATAACTAATGCATTAATTTCCTCCCATTTGATTTAAATAAATCCAAAATCTAATTCAAATGTCAAAATCAACTAATCTTCACCTAAAATTAATCAAATCCTGATTAATCCTAATCCTAATCCCTCAAATCCTCTAGCTTTTGCAACTTGTGCAAATAAATCAATTTATTAAATCTTCTTTTTTTCATTCAAAAAGACATCAAGTGGGAATATTCTCCAAATTTGAATTATCCCTCTCAAGTGTCTTATCCTCCAACTTGGCATTTATGGCTCTTACAAGTCCTTTTTTTTAGTCAAGTGGCATTTAATTCATCCTTCATCTCCCTCCATCATGTCCCTTCTCTAATTTTTAATTTCCACCTAATTGCATTAATGTGCACATTCATCCAAATGTGCTCCACCTTTGTCCACTCACATGTTGACAAGTGGCTTCTTACTATTGGTTGATCTGTAGTCCCACATTCATCCATCTTGCTTATTCGTCCATCCTTCTCTCCTATAAATAGAGAGCTTCCCTATTTGTTTGAGGATCCACAATCTTATGCACAAATTCATTATTGTCATTTGAATTCATAGCATCTTCAAAGTATTTTCATCATTTAGCTTATCAAGGATTGGGAAAGTGCTACTTTCCACATCAAAGTAGCACCAATCCATTATGGGATAGGTTTGAACATACTTCGCATACTTTTAATTAGTCTCTTTGGAATTTTAGTGCATTGTTTGCATTATTTAGTATGATTCAATATCTCATAGAAATTATAGTTTTACTTTCTTTAAATAGACTAATAGTACTAATATGGTTCACTGTTTGAAGTTTGTGGAATTTAGTGTTTACATATGGTGCTAGAAGGAGGGATTCTCATAAGTTGTTATCTTTGCTTTATTGAATACACGTTGATTTGTTGATTTATCTTTGTATTTTGATACATTATTGACCTCTTTACATTTCTTGTGATACATTTGGAACCCACCATTTTGTGCTTACATCTGTAGATTTTGTGTTTGTCTGCTATAAGATTTAATGAATTGCTTTCAAACGACTAAATCATTAACAAAGGTGGGTAGCGAGGATATTGGAAAAGGTTTGAGAACTAGTCTTTATGCTTGCTAATATCATTTTCTTGAAAGTTTCTTACACCTTTTCAACAAATCTCTTTTGCATATAGTCATGAAAATCATTGCATTACTTGAGACCATGTCTTTAAAAGGTTTGTGTGCCATCACTATGCTTATATTTTGGAATTCTATGAGAGCATATCATTCTCTGCACTGCCTAATTAATAGGTTTGCGTGCCATATTAGAGAGATAGATACACTGTCTTCTATGAGTTATTCTTCAGTCTTTTCCATTTTTAGAATACGTTGTCTTTATGTGTGGGATTAGATTACACTAATCTAGCTTACGCGTATTCTCTGGACATCACTTTTTTTTATGAAATAGAAATTGAATTAGGCGGCGTAATTATCAGGCAACACATTTAGATTTTATTTTTGTGTGGTGTTCAAAAAGTAAGATTGCAGATTTATAGTCTAGAGCTCGATGAAAAATGATCTTTTCTTTTTTTTCCTTGAGGATCAAAATTTACTATCTAACTAATTGATATTCATCTCATTTTTTATCTTTTTTTTTTTGGACATTGACTGATTTAAATGTAGTGTCAATCAATAGGGAATCCCATAAAAAATCAAATCTCACTTGATAAAAAGGTCGATAGTACAAAAAATGAGTCTTAGTTAAATTCCTCAGTGTTGGACTCTAAGTCAAAGAAGATAGAAGATTATTCTATAGTCAAATATGATATAACATACAAGAAAATATCAATCTTGCCTAGCCAATAATTGTGAAGGATGCTTGAGAATGTGGAGATGGCATAAAGGGGAAGTTGTTGGGTTAGTAAATGTCGCCATCTACCATGCCTCCTTTTAAAACATCTTAAGATGATTAGATATCATGCCATTTGAGATAGTGTTGTGGAGAAGACCCATTATATTTTGGCATGACTCATCGTTTGTTGCTTCCTAACACCTTCACTAACAAAGTATCATCTTTGCCTTCAATTTCATTCAATGATGGCACTCTAAGTTCATTGACCAAGTAGCCATAGTTGTTTCTATTTTGACGTGCCTATTCTATGTTTCTACTTTCACATACATGTCTACCAAAAGGATGTGTTGGTATGATAATAAATATTAGCAATTCAATTAATAGTAAGAACCAAGAAAGAAAAGAGATATAGTTAAAGCGAATATGAAAAGAGATGCAAAAGGTTCAGAGGTAAATTATTGACGCATGATAGAGCTTTCTTTATTGCTCATAGGGGAGGATTGCATAAAGAAGGTTGAAATTGTAATCGAGAATTAGACTTAAGCACAAGCAAGTAGATTGCAGTTAGAAAATTGAGCATTGAACTTGAAATTGACAAAGCATTTTTAAATGCTTAGAGCTTCTATTTTTTTCTTTCATTTTTTGTTTAGACCAACTCACTTATTTTTGGGTTTTTAAAAAGAACACTTCAAAAGATTTCATTTTTTTCTACAAAGGGTTAAAATGAGCATTATACACTTACTAAATTTCAATTTGGGTTCTAAAATTTTGAAAAACAAACTTCACACTTTGTCTTGGTGCTTTAAAATGAACTCAATTTTGCTTTTGGAATTTAAAATGAACATACATGCATTTGGTGTTTTGTAATATTTTTCACAAAGTAATATCATTTTAAAATGTGTATACACTTCTCTTGCGCTTCACAGTGATCTTGAGAATCAAAAGTATTTTTGTGATATTAAGTTGTCAAAAATATTTCCCCCACACTACAATTTAGATTCTTAAAATTGAACAAAATTTTGCTAGTGTGAGTGGAGTATATCGTGTGTGTTTTCTCTTTTTTTCTAAACAAATATTGATTGAACTATGAATGTTCTTGCTCACTTTTTTTTACCCTTAGAGGGTTTTCCTAGTGGGAAAAAGTAATCACCCCAGGGAATGACCCAACCTGGAACACGCTAAATCCAAGCGACTTCCACCTGGTATATAAGTGTGGGTACTTGAGGAAAGTTCAAGTATCATGAGGATTGTTCTGACAATAAGGGAAACAATGGTCTCTTTCCATATGGATGATCCCCTATAAACAAAATTCCTATCCTAGAACCTTTTGTTTAGAAGCCCAAATCCTTATCTATTTGTTGGTGCAAGAATGGTCATTCTGAAGTTGTCCCACATTTTTATGACTCTTAGTAGAGATGAGAAGTATTCTATGGTATTTTCATGGTTATTGAAGCTTGGATGACCTGAGAAGTGTGTGTTGTGGAGGGGAGCCAATGTGGTCAAGCTTCTAATCATTTGCTAAGAGTAGGCATAGCTAGATTTATCCAAGTGGGAACTCAACAAATATTATCTCTTGACTATCCATAGGATTGTGCATGTTATTGGAATCAAAACACTTTGCTTGAATCTAAAACATTGGAAAACAAACATTCAAGATGAGCATCAAATTTCAAACCGTTTAGGAGGAGAAAATACCTTTGAAAAAATTTAAGTGTTATTGCTTGCCCTAGGGATTCTATCCTTAGAGGTTTCTAAGCATTTGAATTTACATCTCAATTTTCTCTTACTAAAGTCAACATTAGGGAACTATTTCCTTAATATTCTTGATTTCCATATAATGGGCCTTGTGGGATGAAAATAAATTGATACATTAGACATATAGTTTGAAAAGCTAAGAAATACATTGTTTGTGGTAAAATCAATTCATTAACCAAGATTAAATCAATTGAACCCCACACAAGTGCTTGTTATCTTTTTTCTTATGGTTTTCCATGCAAACATTGGTCTTTTGGTTTGAACTACTCTTAGAGAAAAGAATGTTCTTCAATATCTTGGTCTAGTAAACAAGTCCTTCTTAGGTTCATTTAGGATCAAAATCAAACATTTCATCCATCCTCAAAACATCAATCAAAATCCATCTCACAAACAACTTTTGAACTATTGGAAAAATCATTCATACTAGACTTTTGGTAAAATCCTTCAAATCAACATCAAAATCACCTTTTTTGGCTAGGTGTGTGTGGATGAACCCTTCCTCATACACCTAGTCAAATTATCATCTTGTGGAAAAGTTTATTCCAAGACAACATCCAACCTCTTGGATTTTATGAGTTCATTATCAAATCCAAATAAAATCAAAAATCAAAAATTCAAGAGTCCTAAGGCCTAGCATTGATCCAAAGTTCCTAAAATTTCAACACCCATATCATTCACACCTTTCATCCTTCATCTCATCATTGGTACTAAATTCCTTAGAAGTCAACAAGGTCAAAACACAAAAAGAACATGGAATATAAAACTGATCCATACATCATGAGTAATCCAAGTCAACCAAACTATCAAAGCCTTACAATTCCCATTGGCTATCAAAACTCACATTTATACAATCCATACATGAGATCATTATCTCCTACAAACCTCAATGGTACAACACATGTGAGTATTCCCAATCCAAATTTTGGAACACCTTTCCCTAGGGTAGATTTAAATAAAATTCCAAACCTAAAAATCTACAACCAAACAATCAATGCATGAGTCTTCAACAAAACAACATTATCCCACCAAATCCATACATGCCAAATGTGAATATACCAAGTACAACTTTACCAAACATGAACATTTCAAATCTGCACTTGGTAAACTTTGGGATATATATGTTTTTGAATCATACAAATGTTGTTCAAAGTCCAAACAAAATGATAATGACTCCCTATATTGATCCAAGTCAATGTAACACCATGAAAAATCATAGTTACCTAAATCAAGGCAATGTGATTCCAAACCACAACAATGTTCAATTTCAACCTATCATACCAAATCTAAACATCATCCCAAATAAAAAAAAATTCCAAATTCAATTTTTCCATGATCCCATACAAACACCACAAGTATACATTCCAAATCTTCTTGAAATAAAACCAAATCAACTATATCAAGGGTGTCAAGAAAAAATTTTGTGAGATCAAATTTCTACACTTACCAAAATAGTTGATTCATTGTGCCAAGAGACATCTCCACCCCAAAATCAATACACTCTTCCATTGGTCAAACCATGTCATCAAAGCATTGAGTTGTTTCCACAACAACATCAAGAACAATATCTCCAATACATCAAGAGGTTAGATATCAAGATCAACAACATCAACAAAAAACCCAACCTTCACATCTAAAAGACCAATCACCACATCTCCAAAATCAATCACCACAAGGTCAATTTAAAGTACAAATATCACAAGGTAACAAACGAAAATACGCACCACTTGGGAAACCAATTGAATGGGTCATGCAATAGTTGGTACAAGAAAATCTCATCAAAATCCCATTTTATGAAAATTATCAAGAGCCTCAAGTTAAACCACCAAGGTATAACGAGAAACACCTTTGTAATTTTCACAAAATAAAGGGACACACAACATCAAATTGTATTCGACTCAAAAATCTCATCCAAAACCTTATTGATAAAAAATAATAACTATTGGGGACAATAATTAGGATTCAACCACTAGCAATAATAGTGACAACCTCTCCACCGCAATTGTTGAAAACAATGATCAAGATCTATCCATCAATGATCCCCTTGAATATTTATCTACCTCATTTGAAGATCAACTCAACATACATCAAGAGTCACTTTTTGATCATGCTAATCTAATCCCTCAACAATATCCAACAATGATCTATTTCAAGGAGTGTTAACATTATTTGATCCTATAATCAATTATCCTTCCACAAATGATCATTTTTACAATACCTCTACATCATCCAATGAGTTAGAGGACATATCTCAAGAATGCATTCAAAAGGATGATCAACATATTTAACCAAAGTCTAGAAATGGTCCTTTCCAAGAAATATTGGCATCCTTTGACCTCATGGTTACATATATTGAAGATATCCTCAACTCAACATTTGATCCAAGTCGAATCAAAGATCAAGAGGATATTGAGCCACTTCCCATGCCTAATAAATATATCCAAGAACCTTTTATAAGCAATCCATCCTTTGAAGTTAACCAATGCCAAGAACTTGATCCAAAACATGTCAAAAGCAATTCCAAAATTGATCAAGATCAAGAATTCATATCTCCAAGATACTACAATGATCTAATGGGCACTCTCCTATCTATACAAGATGTCACAAATGATGATCATATCCGTATAGCACATACTCCTCCATCTACCCATGAGATGCTTTTTTTGGATGGACATGTAGATGATATTCATTCAAAACAAGAGTCACATACTCTTGATATCATTACCAAGGAACAAGAGTCTCCTACTCTTAACATTTACACACATGATCAAGATATAGAAAAATCTAGAGATAGATCAAAAATGGGTCATGAGGAGGGATTCTATAGAAGTGGTGAATCAGGAACATCTTGTGAAGGCATATAAAAAATGAATCACAAGGAAGACTTTTATGAGGACAATGAATCATCGACACCTCTTGAAGAAGCATTAAAATCTAATATTCTACAACATCAAGACAAAGATACCAATCAGTAAGTTATCCCATACATGGAGGATCATACCACTTATAAAATTGGATCACTTACCTTTTTTAGGGAAAGCTATTTTATCAATGAAGAAGTTATCACCTTTGAAGATCCATGAAAAAGTAGAGAAGGATTAGCACCCTACTTCCAAGATAAATCATATCCTATTGTAAATAAAATGTTTCAACATATGAATTATCAAGGTAGAAGATTAGGCCTACATGAACAGGGTATCCTAGAACTAGTGCATATTATTGGAAATCCTAAGCATCAAGGTCTTGGCTATTCAGTACTGGGGGAAACTTGGTCTCAAGAAAACATCAACATAGGAAGCACAAAGAATCCTTATGATGAAATTGATGCCAATGCTAAAACTAGTCACGTTATAAATCTCCATCCGCCCATCACCCCATCCATGAATTGGGACCAACATCAAAAGAAAGATTTGAATCAAAGAGAAAAGAACATCATCAAAGAAAAATAAGTTGAGAAGCATAATGGACAAATCAAAAACACATGGATACCAAAAAATATAAAGAAATATTATCCATATCAAACTCCATCATTCAAAGAAACTATGGGGAAAAATAAAAAAGGAAAAAGTATCCATCAAATATGTCCACGAAGGAAAAATCAAGCTTCCCAAGTGATGTACAAAGTATATCAAGCAGTTGGTCCTAATTCTATGCACACTTTCGTATCCACCCATCATTGCTCATCTTCCCAAGTTTGGAGAGTCAAAGGTTCCAAACTATCAACCAATCCATCTTTTATTCCTAAACAAACTCCATCCACTCCTCCACACATAAATCAAATTCTCACATTGACCATGTATTGGTAGCCACCCTTCATCATAAGGATTCATAAGGCACACTATTGCGATGTGTGCACAAAGACAAAGTTAACTCTGATATCAACAAAGTAGATCAAGAATCTCAAAAGTTGTATTCAAGTGCATGTATCTTAGTAAAGCAACTTCTTCAAGTAGGATATCGATGGAAAATTATGAAGGAAGCATCTACATCGACACCACTAGGTGGTTTAGCATGAGCTTAAAATATTTCACAAGGAAATACAAAAAAAATCAAAAAAAGAATTGAAAATAGTAAAGATAAAAAATTGTCCTCTAGTGAAAACCACTATGGTGGCACTTTGGACAAGTACCATGATGAAAACCTGAAAAATAGGCATCATGTGTAGAATCGAGCATCTACATGTGCTAATTCAAGAGAAAACAACTTATCACATCCCTAATAAATCCAACGTTCCATCCATCTTATCTATAATGAATCCATTTATCCTATCCATTTTTAGCCATCTACATCCATTTTCCAAATTATCTTGATCTTGATGAAATTTTGGTGTACACTTTACACTTGCTTATGGTAAACATCTCGACATGAGTCATTTTCATTTATCCTTTCCTATCCCAATGTTATCTAAGCCATGAAACATTATCTAATGAATCATTCCTCTATTCAAACATCTTATCTTGTCACAAGATAATACTTGGATCCTTTGCGTGCTTACCAAATCCATCCATCCATACACTCATCTAGGCATCCAACAATGACATTTCAAGCATTGCTAGACATTGGGGGCAGATATTTACATCTTGCTTCAGGAATGAATCTTGATCCATATCTTCTAACTTATGTGGTGTTTGGACATTGTCAAACGTAAAATCAAATTAGTCAAAACACTTGTGAGAAAAAAATCCAAATCACTAACCCATGACATATTTTGACAAGAAGATGTTCCTTATCAAAATTTATCTTTCATCAAACATCAATCCAAACAATCAATATCAATTTCATCTAATGTATGCTTCAACATCACATCAAATCATCCAAAACCAACTTTTGTTCCAAACCAAGCTTCAAAATCTTGATCAATCAAATCTAATCAATCCATCGTCATCTCGAGATATCCTTCCCAATCCTTGTGTTTCTTAACACTATCTTTACATTTTTTGTGTATCCTCAACAATATTCTCATCAATCAAATCCAATCAATCCCTCATCATCTTGGGATATCTATCCTAATCCTCATGTTGCTTAAACACTATCCTTGCATTATTGTGTATCCTCAACAATGTTATCATCATCAATCCATTGATTTGATCAATCAACCCTAGTTTGGTTTTCAAAAAAATCCAAAATAGAGCACTGATATCATCACACATATCCTTATCCAAATCATCAAAATCATGCAAAAAATCAAAAAACATGCAAAAAGAGATCAAAATCCAAAAACAAGTAAAAAAAATAGAAAAATGTCAAAAACATGCTATCTAAACTACGTCATCTCTGAGCTTAAATGTAGGAAAGGATAATCTTTGATCAACCCCCAAGACACAAAAACACAAAACATTCAAAAAACACAAAATATAAAAACATTCATAAAATTTCATAAAACCCAAAAACATCAAAAAATTAAAAAATAAAAAATATTTGTAAAAAATCTTGAAAATACCAAAAAAAACCTCAAAAAAATTCAAAAAACATCAAAAACATCCAAATATTTGAAAAAATCCATCTATCCCATAGCACTTTCACCTACAATAAACATCACTCATAAGAAAAAATCATCAACCTCAACCTTTGGTGAAACAATCAGAAACAAGTCTAGCTGTTCAAACATGGAAACTAAAATGTCAAGGTCTCAAGTCTAGGTCAGTAGGTAAACAAGTTATTCAATTCTTGGTACTAATAACTTGTCATCCAATCAATCCCAAAATCATCTAATAACATCATGTCCTAGGATGAATCCTTCCTACAATGGACATCAACATCAGGCATCACCGTAGTTTACTCTTGGCTAGTCGTATGAAGAACATTAGCTTGTTTGTTTACTTGATCTTTGTCTTTTGATTTATCTTATTGCACTCATTCCAATGACCTCTTGATGATGTCCAAACAAAGGGATTTAGAGAGAAAGGAATGGGGCAACGATCATTATTTTTTATTTGTTCTACTTGTTGGATATTCTTGTAATATAACTTGGTCATGCATGCTTTGTTTGGCTTGTAGGGATGATGTTTTAGGTATCTTTTTTACCACATAGGAAGGCCTTCCTTTCGATGTTTTGGTATGAGATGTTTGGAATATCTAAATTACATTTTAAATGAGGTTTCATATGTCAGGTGTGAACAAGAGTACTCCTATCTGATTGTTGAGTCAAAGTCCATCACACTAGGTGCAATGCCATCCTAGTTCTTTATACCTTGATGCATTGTTCCTACATGTGTTATCAAACATAAGGTAAGTATCCCTTTTAAAATCCCAATTCCTGATAAGCAAATCATCATCATCATCATCTCTAATAAAGTCTCATGGATCATGGACTTGTTGGATCCTCTTGTCTTTGTCTCATTTCTTCTTTCTTCACTCCGCACTAACATATTATCATGATGGCCAATCAAACATCACCAATGCATCCATCCTACATCCACAAACCATCAACATACATATATTTCATAATCATAACATATCACATGCATCTCATAATCATCTCACATGCATTACATTATCATTTAATTTGTTTAGGATAATATAGATTTGTTATTCTAAGCATCTTAATCCATCTCATTTGAATCATCATCATAACCATCCATGCATCCATCTTGAACCTCTTTATCATGAGATCAACCCTCAAATCAAACTTTTTGCTCAATCTCTCGAGGGGGTAGTGTACCAGTATACTTCTTTTCGCTGGGGCATCCGAAAAAATAAGGTTTTTTAAATTTTGATCTCAACAGTTTTATTCTTTGAACCAACGTAGCAAGTACATTGCTTCAAAGAGGGGAAAAATATAGACACTCAAAACATCCTAGTTGACATCATGCATTTGACTCTTGTTCACTAACACTAACCATTTAATTTTATAATCTATATTTGATTAAATTCATTAATGTCCTCTTTTAATTAAATAAATTAATCTTTATTTAATTAAATCCTAATGTCCTCTTTTAATTAAATAAATTAACTTTATTTAGTTAAATTATCATTTCCCCTCTTTAATTAAATAAATCATATTTTTTTTAATTAAATCATAAGTCATCCTTCTTAAATTAAATATATAAATTTTATTTAATTATCTCCTAAAGTTCCTTCATTTAATTGAATAAATCAAATTTATTTAATTAAATAACTAATGCATCAATTTCCTCCCAGTCAAGATTTAAATAAATTCAAAATCTAAGTCAAATGTCAAAATCAACTAATCTTCACCTAAAATTAATCAAAGCCCAATTAATCATAATCCTAATCCCTCAAATCCTCTAGCTTTTGCAACTTGTGCAAATAAATCAATTTATTAAATCTTCTTTTTTCACTCAAAAAGACATCGAGTGGGAATATTCTCCAAATTTGAATTATCCAGACTCCCAATTGTCTTATCCTCCAACTTGGCATTTATGACTCTTACAAGTCCTTTTTTTGAGTCAAGTGGCATTTAATTCATCCTTCATCTCCCTCCATCATGTCACTTCTCCAATTTTTGAATTTCCACCTAATTGCATTAATGTGCACATTCATCCAAATGTGCTCCACCTTTGTCCACTCACATGTTGAAAAATGTCATCTTGCTATTGGTTGATCCTTAGTCCCATATTCATCAATCTTGCTTATTCCTCCATCCTCCTCTCCTATAAATAGAGAGCTACTCTATTTGTTTGAGGATCCACAATCTTATGCACAAATTCATTATTGTCATTTGAATTCATAGCATCTTCAAATCATTTTCATCATTGAGCTTATCAAGGGTTGGGAAAGGGCTACTTTCCACATCAAAGTAGCACCAATCCACTATGAGATAGGTTTGAACATACTTCACATACTTTCAATTAGTCTCTCTGGTATTCTAGTGCTTTGTTTGCATTATTTAGTATGATCTAATATCTCATAGAAATTCTAGTTTTACTTTGGACTAACAATACTAATATGGTTCATTGTTTGAAGTTTTTGGAATTCAGTGTTTACTATTTTCCATCTATCAAGACTATACGACCTGCACATTAACTATACAAAATTTATAGTTTAAATAGTTTTCTTTGATTATTTATAGGTATTCCATAGTTATATTCCAATTAACAATAAACTACATCACCACAAAATTGTTCAAAGGAAAACAATATCACTTACTAAATTGAACAGACAAATACATAATTATAAACCAACTGAACAACATAATGCTATAGTAAAATCAAATCAAATTCAACAACAAAAAACAAAAAACAAAAAACATCGTTTATTGAATTCAAAAGAACACTGTGTACTTACAAACCAAATAAACAAAATTATTGTAACCAAAAGAATAAAAAAAAAATCCAACACAAATATATTTCAAAGCAATTGAGGACACTACTAAGAATGAATGTTATATTTATCAATGGATCCAATTTCAGCATTACATTAATAAAGAAACAAAGGATCATAAATGATCAAATTATAACTAAGACTATAATTGGGGTAATACAACCTCATTTAGTCGTTAAAAAAGAGAATAAACATTGTTTTGCATCCATCAAGATTTTACGGCCTGCACACTAACTATACAAAAATTATAGATTTAGTAATTTTCATCGATTAATTACATTAATAAAGAAACAAAGGATTATAAAGGATCAAATTATAACTAAGGCTATAATTGGGGTAGTACAACCTCAATTAGTCATTAAAAAGGAGAATAAACATTGTATTGCATCCATCAAGACTTTACGGCCTACACACTAACTATACAAAATTTATAGATTTAGTAATTTTCATCGATTATTGATAAGTATTACATAATTATATTTACTTTCTCACAATTTAAAAAATAATACAACTATACAAAAATCTAATTGCAATACTACAAAGGAAAGTACTTGCCACTACGTGGCACTTGTTAGTATTTGTTTTAAGGTTATTGCAATGTGTTTTGCTTCTTCTTGTTTAATTAATTATTAATAAGTTGGTTTTGAACCAATCAAAATAAATAAAAAATTATCCTTTTCAAATAAAATTCAATATCTTAAAGTGGACATGTAAAATATTTAACTTGAATCTTAAAAATTATTTCTGTGAATATGATTGGCTAAAAAATTTTGTGTGTTATAGATGGATTTTTAGGAAATATGATTGGCTAATTTTTTTTGTGTATTATGGATGGACTTTTAGGAAATATGATTGACTAAAAAATTTTGTGTTATGGATGGATTTTTAGGAAAAATTAAGGTGAATTATTATTTTGTTTTTTTTTAGGAATGGATTTTACCTTGCTTCTATATTATCTTAGGTAAATTATAAGTATTATAAATATAAAATGCTATTATACTTTTTCCGAGCATTAAGAAATGTATGTAACTACTATTTTTTATGATTATGTAAATTTTGTTTTTAATATGTTAATATTTTTAAAATATATGTACATAACTACTAGAATATAGGCATGTATTTTAAATGATTATGTAAATTTTGTATTAATATGTTAATATTTACAAAATATATGTAAATTGTATTTAATTTGTAGCAGTCCATTACCTCTCATTAAACTAGAATATAACTAGAATATATACATGCAAGTATCCAGACATTAGTCATTATAAGGGCTATATTTTCTATTGTTTTTATTTACTAAAAATAAGTAATGTCTATAATAATTGATATATTAATTTAGTTAATCAAATTTAATGCCTAAAGTTAATATTTTTATATTAAAATAAAATTATTTTTAACAAATATTCTTAATTAAATGTCTAATAATATATTTATATAATATTATTTTATAAATCTAAAATGTACAATTATAAAATTAATAAAATATTCACTCTCTAAAATGGATTAAGTTTGCAAAGTTTATTGATCTCAAACTATTACTAACCTACCTCTAAAT
This sequence comes from Sequoia sempervirens, assembly GCA_007258455.2. Classification (NCBI taxonomy): domain Eukaryota; kingdom Viridiplantae; phylum Streptophyta; class Pinopsida; order Cupressales; family Cupressaceae; genus Sequoia; species Sequoia sempervirens. The sequence continues at coordinate 31,060 of VDFB02130806.1, forward strand.
TGATATGCCATGTCAAATCGGCTACCAAGTAAATGACACATTCTTTATTTGCCTCACAACAAATCCTTTTATTGCAATACTATGAAGGCAAGTACTCACCACTACGTGACACTTGTTCATTTTATAATTTTTGCAAAATCAAGATTTGAAATATAATATTCTTATTAGTAATTTTTCTTGCAATGAGCTTTGTTAGTGATTAATAATTTAAAGAAATTGTAACTAGCACTTGCACCAAAAGAAGGTACAATAGTTACGCTGATTTATTTTATAAAATTTACAAGGCAAGGGATTGGCATGACACAAACAACTAAAGTTTTAAGAGATTGTATTCATAAGTGACAAACAACTTGGTTTTCCAAATGGATACATCCTCTCACATGTGATGAATAAGTGACAAACATCTTGGTTTTCCAAATGGATACATCCTCTCACATGGTTGGTTAGAACTAAGTGGTCCAATTTGGTAACAATATACTTTTTTATATTATTATATTCTTTTATGAAACAACGTGTCTGTTACTTCAAAAAAATAGGGGTGCTACATATGATAGATCATCTTCCCACAAACAAAGAGAGCTAGCATCCTTGCATTACATCAATTTGCAATAATTCAACATCCTCTAATTGCAATGGGTGTTGAGTGGACCATTCACTATGAGAGCTAGGTTCTTGTGAACCACTACTCATGAAACATGGGTCAATGAGTTTGACTCGTAAAGCTACACGGTTGAATACGGTTGAACCCTAATAGCGATGTCACTATGGAAAATGCCTCCTTATCAATCAAACTGTAGGCATACATGTTGTAGGAATACAAGTTATAGTATTGTAAATCCAATGGCATCCCAACTAGAAAAGCATCGCATAAAAAGTAGTAACCCTACGAGTTGTAAGGGTTGCAGAGCTGTCACCAACCCTCACTGCATAATCTAAAAGAATAATAAGTTACATACTTTAAGGATAGTGGAATTAAAATTCAATTGTGACTAACAAAGCAACGAGGTATACACGTACATATATATATAATATTTCCTATCAAACATATTGTATAGGAAAGTGTACATGCACTCAACCTCTTTGAAATGAATTTGCACCATACACCATTTTGAGGGAATGTTTTGATTAGCCAATAAGGCTAAATTTAGTATACCTTTCACTCGGAATGTAATACCCCTCATATTATCTAGACTTATTATTTTACGTTCTTTGCTTGGATACTGTGATGTTACTGTTATTGGTTGATGTGGTTTGTCAGATACTATGATGATACTGTTATTGTTGATATGGTTAGTTAGATGCTAGATGATGTTGTTATATCATTTTGGACATGATGACTCTATATGACATTATGGTTGATTATATCAGTTGATTTTCCGAATTATGATTTAATGCAGTGATTTAAATTAATATGTTATGAGATGTTTGTTAGTTAGAAATGTAATTCATTGATTATGTTATAATTGTTAGAATAGGTGTGACGAAGGACAATATAGCATCACTCATTCGCGAGTGCCCTGTTATGTTGCGATTCCTTCTCACAATGCAGTATCTTGATTTAATTCTTTGATATCTATGTATATATGTACATGTACACAACTTCGTTTGTATGCAGGATTGCAGGTATAAGTCTCGATTCCACCTGCTTCGGCAGGACAGGGCGAGCACCAAATAACCCAACGGATAAATGTTGATACAGAGGTGACGATGAAGTCCTCCCGTCCCATGATGTCAGATCATCTCGTTTGTCTGGTATTGTTTATTTTCTGTAATTGTCGTCATTGTGGTTGTGTTGTGTATGTCGTACTTTATTAATGTGAGTGTTTAATAGGTGGTGATTTAGTTAATTGAATGTGGATAATAATTGGTTATTTTAATGTTGATTATTTGTATGAAAATATTTAAATGTTTTATTTAATTTTTATAAAGTCATGTGTTTTGATTAAATAATAATTAAATATTAAAGGTATTTTAATTATTTTAATTAATTATCAGGTGAGGATAATTATTAGAATAATTTATTTTAATTAAATAGAAAATGTGTTGTGCAAGAAGGTGGTAAAATAGAAATTAAAGCAAGAAAACAAATAAAAGATTAAAAAAGACTGTATGAGCCAATAGGAATGAAGAGTTGGGAAAAAGCTAGTTTTAAAGGATGGATTTTTCTTTTAATTGGGATTTTTTTTGAGAGTTTTGGGAGAAGGGACAGTATATTTTTATATTATTATGAATTTTTGGGGGTTTTTGGACACAGACAGAGAGATTTGGATTACAGAAGTTGTGCATGAGTTTGGCTGGAGTATTCTGAAATTTGAGAAAGGGTTTTGAAAACCTTCTATTGTATTTGGAGAAGAATTTGAGAGAGAGATTGTGAATCTATTTCTGGTGTATGTTCTGGAGAGTCTTCGGAACAACAAAATAGGATCCAAGTTCGAAGGTGAAGTTCTGTGGAGGAGATTCGGAAGCACGATCAAGGAACACCTCGAGGGCATCAAAATCAACCAGGCATCTTCAGACTCTCGAATAAGCATAGGACTCCAGGTTTTAATCTACTTCTTCCCTCTGGTCTTCTGATTTACGAAAATAGGAAAATAAATGAGATTATTTGGTGAAAAAAGAAATAAACCTTAGAAAAGAGGAAATGATTTTAAATAGAGAAAACTACTGAAAAATATTCCTTCATTTTGACAGCAAATAAATGTTGAGTTAGAAAATAGGCAATATATTCTTATATTGAATTTTTGTTTTTGGTCTTCTGGAAAATATTAGTAGCTGTCCTAAAAATCTTCATTCTGGTGATTATAAAACATATTCTTTATATTTATATATGTACAAAACTATATTATATTTATACTGTCCCTCTGTGTCTTATGTGCCTGGGATTGAAATCTCTGTTCCCTAGTAATTTCTAAATGATTACTTTAATTTTATATATATATATATATATTATTTCTATTAACTTCTGTGTATTATTCAACCTTTTCTGTGTAAATCGATTTTCATTTTTTGAATAGGCCGTCGCCTCGTTTTCCGTACCAGGACGGAATTTGTCTTAAATAAATAAAAATATATCAAAAAAAAATAAATAAAAGGAAAGCAAAAAAAAAAAAAAATTTAAAGTTTGCTTTTAAATTGTTTTGGTGGAAGGGAGGGACGGCGCAGCAGCCGTACCTCCCCACCCCCGCGCGCTGGCTGCAGCAGTCCTATGGACTGCGCCAGCATAGGGGCCCGTGCCTCTTTGGTTAGATTAAGTTTTTTTTTTATATATATTAGATTTAATATATTTTGGTTTTAAATATGTTTGTTAGATTTATATATATATATAATTAATGTTATTTTATTAATTAATGAATATTTAATTTAATAAATATAATAATTATAGTTAATTTAGTTAATTTATTGAATATGTTAATTTTAATTTATTTCACTATTGAATATGATAATTGCAATTTATCGAAAATGGAATTTTGATTATTTTATTTAATATTTTTATTTTAAAAGTAAAATTAGGAATATGTAATTTTTAATGTTAATTAGTTATATTTTAATAGTGTAATTTTATGTTCGATATAAATAATCAATGTTGTTATTAAATAAATAATTTTCATATATTATAATATTAGCACTGTTTAATTATTGTTTTGATTAAACAAAGATGTTAGACAAAATTTAGCCTGTAGTTGTGATTGTGGGACAACCGTATTGAGTTAGTTATTTGGGAATGGGATCCACCTTTTTAGTGCAACCTTGCAAAATTTGTAATGTGAGTTTTCCTCTTATGATATATTTCTCTTTATCGCTTTGTGTTGTCTATATGGGAACTTTGTTGTGTTTTGAACCTTAGTTGGTTAGTGTAAATCTTGGTCTCCTCCAGATGCATGTTTCATAGCTTTTGACGTTTACACTTGTATTTTGTGTTTAGGATATTACTTGATTTTTTGAGCTTATTTATTATTTGGAATGGTTGTATGTGGCTGTAGTCATTGTGATTACGATCTATCGCGAGTTGGATTTGCCTCGCATGAGCTTGTTTTGAGTTTTATGCTTTAAATGTTATCCTTGTTTTGGTTATATTTTTGGAGTTGAAATTTCTTGGCATTTTGGTTGGAAGGGTTGAACAGCGTTGTAAGATCTTTTGGTTATGAGTGATGCGAGAGGGTTAATGCCTCGCATGGTTCTTGTTTTGGTATTTCGTTCTTTTTGTGCTAGTTCAACCCTTGCCTACTTGAGATATGTTAGGGGTCATAGGGAGAGTGGCTCTTCGTGGGCACCGGCGCCTCAGGTAAGAGGAAGTGCCAGGGGAACCCACGCAAGAGTAGTTAAACAAGTGATAACCTAAAAATAGAATTTAGGGGGAAGGGTAGTAAAACATACAAGATAATGAAAGTTGGATTCCTCGTCTATGCATTAGGGCTACCGAAGACTAGTGATAGACTGAGTAGGCCATGGTCGTCAAAGTCGTAGTCTCGTCTTCATGAGAGATTATCGGCTCCGCATAGGCTACCCTATGGTGCCGGAGCCTCAGTAGGAGGAAGGGCCAGGTGATCCATAGATGGGTGCCGGCGCCTCGGTTAGGAGGAAGTGCCAGGGGATCCCATGAGAGCTATGCAATGACACTCTCCACTAGACACCCTGGTAGTTCTTGTTGCCTCTGGATTCTGTATTTTTATGTTGTTCTGATTTTAGGGTTAGGGAATCCATAGGTGGGTGTCGGCGCCTCAGTTGGAGGAAGAGCCAGGGGATCCCATGAGAGTTATGTGATGACCCTCCCTACTTGACACCCGTTTGACTTGTTCTTGTTGCTTATTGGAATGGTGTATTGAATGGTTGATTCAGAGTTATTATGGAATCGTGTTCCTTATATTGGTTATGATTTATTTGGAAATGTATTTTGGGTGTTGGTTCGGTTCTTCTGGATGTTATCTCTTTGTCATGTATCTTTTATTTCTTGTGAATTTGATTCGTGATTGTTCCATGATATTACTTCATGTTATCGTGTTGAGTTCTTAGTTTAACTTGTTATGTGAATTGAGTACGTTGATGGTTGTGCATTGCATATTTGAGTTGTACTTGTTCTGTATCATGTTGTTGAGTCGGTTGACATCCATGGTCGGGTTCACTTCCTCATCACCTCTGAGCACGGGGGGTGAGTTACTTCGTAATTCACATGGTTGGGTGGAACGTGCTCCGCACCCGTTGGGTTCCCCATCAGCGTCTTGTCATCTCAGCTTTCCGCAGTGCAGATGTTCCAGTGATCAGTTGTATTTCATGTTCCTTATTCTTGTATCAATTCCCATGTTGGGAAATTCAATGTAATTCTTGTATCAAAGGAAATTGTAATGTAATATTATTTCAATGATGTAATAGTTAGGTTTGAATTGGATCACGTTATCAGATTTATCATGTATGTAATTGTGCGATGTTGTCATACTCGCATCATGGCTATCAGTTGTATCTTTGTATATGGTTTTTATAAATTAAATGGTTATGTTGTTTTCATTATCTTTATGTTGTGTTGTGGTTGCAATGTAACCTCGCGTGCCCCAGAGAACCAAGTGTATTAATGTTATGTGTTATGCTATGTGTTTATGATTCAATGTTGTTACATGTTATTTCTATTATTTAAAAAAAAAAAAAAATTTGCTTTATGTGTGTGTTCTCTGGGGTTTGCACGACGGGCGTTACACGGAAAGTTTTCTAACACCACACAAGACAACTTCCAGAAAGTTGAAACATTCCTCGCCTCACATCTGAAAAAAAAAATCAACTCGCAACCAATATTTTTATTTAAAAGGCTGCAAAAAACTTGTCCCAAGCTCAAGAATTTAGTAGCTCTAAACCCTGATATATTTAGACCTAATTTTCATTTATTATGAATAGATTGAAGCAACAACTATATGGAGACTCATTTTGGTTCATCTCATTTTTTCTTAAATTTTTCTTTACAATCTTTTGTAATATTTTTTCCTATAAACTCTAACCATTTTTCTCATCGGCATCATTGACAACACAACACAACTTGTGCAAAATATTGAGGTAAGTCACTTTCCATGATTTCAATGAATTAATTTTGGAAATTTATACATGGCCAGATCACTTTTAGTTCTTGTTGTGTTTTATTTCATTCAAAAACAGGCATGTTGTTATCTGGTAAATGAAGGCATTGGTTCTGTGGTTTTATTTGTGGATGTTTTCATATATAAAATTATTGTAATACAAAGTGTTAGACCCTTTTTTGTTTCTCCACATGGAGATATTTTGAACTATGAAATGATCATTTGGTGGTTTAAATTTTTTGTTTATTTTGTTTTCCTTGCCCTTGAGGTTATTTTTGTGACAATTTTCCTAATAGAATTATTTAGTATTGAATGTATAGCAACTACTTTTGAAGCTATAAATGCAATGGTTTTTAGAGATATTTTCATATAGAGGGAACAATATTATCAAATCATCTTCATATGTTAAACTTAATACATTCTTCTTTACAAACCTTATACATTGTACAGTACATGTTTCTCCACAGTTTTGTGCAATTATATTGGCTTTTGTACTTCAAAGACCAAATGCTACAAGGCAAGGGATTGGCATGATACAAACGACTAAAGTTTTAAAAGATTGTATTCATAAGTGACAAACAATTTGGTTTTCCAAATGGATACATAATCTCACATGTGATGAATAAGTGACAAACATCTTGGTTTTCCAAATGGATGCATCCTCTTACATGGCTGGTTAGGACTGAGTGGTCCAATTTGGTAACAATATACTTTTTGATATTATTATATTCTTTTCTAAAACTGTGTGCCTGTTACTTCAAAAAAATAGGGGTGCTCCATATGAGAGATCATCTTCCCACAGACAAAGAGAGCTAGCATCCCTGCATTACATCAATTTGCAATAATTCAACATCCTCTAATTGCAATGGGTGTTGAGTGGACCATTCATTATGAGAGTTGGGTTCTTGTGAACTACTACTCATGAAACATGGGTCAATGAGTTTGACTCGTAAAACTATACAGTTGAATACATTTGAATACGTTTAAATTTGAAGACAAATTTGTATATTTGAGTGCACATCTATCTTAAGGAAAAGTGCATATCACTTTTTTCATGTATAGAGGTGTGCACGTGAAACAAAGAAAAAATATTTTAGTTCATCAAAAGGGTGTCTTTCCATTTATAGGGGCATATCTCTTTATATGAGAAATTCAAAGCATAAAATTCCTTGCGAAGTGCACAATCAACAAAGGCATTTTTTCACTTCAAACAAGCAACATATTCCATTCATAGGAACATGCTAATATGAAGAGAAAGTTGTTATAAGACAAAGTTCCAAATTGTTATTATAAGGTGCATGTCTGATCAAGCGGGATAGGTGTTTCAAATCATCAAACACTTTACCCATTTATCACTAGTAGAATTTGGAAAATAAATGACTAATTTGGTCATTTATAAGTGACTAATTTGGTCATCAAGTATAATCACAACTAAATGACTAATATCAAACAAATAAAAATGACTAAATAAATAACTAAATAAATGTTATTATTAAAATATTGGCCATAATTTTCATTTTAATAAACATACTCTAAAACCTTCGTCAAGACCTTATTTTCAATCGTAGCCCGCCATAATTAATAATAAAATATTTCAAATAAAATTACTAATAAATATTTTGTTTTGTGGTGTCATCATATGAACACCAAAGTTTCCTCTAAATTGATGAAAAACCACCAAATTATAAAAATTAATGAAAAACCATAAGAGAACTTAAAAAACTAAAACCCAAAAATCTTGAAAAATTAAAAAATAAGCAAAAGGAAGAGAAAAAGCAAAAGATAAGAATAAGCAACCAAATAATCTAAGAGGAAAAAGGACCTTTTTTTTTATAAGCATAATTTTCATTTTAATAAACATACTCTAAAACCTTCGTGAAGACCTTATTTTCAATGTAGCCCGCCAAAATGGAGTAGTGAGTCAAAACCTTATTTTCAAGGTAACCCACCAAAATGAAGAAGTAAAGCGCGATGCTTGATTTTGGATTGCAACCTCTGCACATTTTTCTACATCGGACACAATTTCTGTAGAATTTTGTGGTAAGTCACTTTCCATAGTTTCAGTTAATTTTACTTTTCAAATCTATACGTGGTTGGGCCATATGATCCATTCTTTTTAATAATTTTACTGGCTACTTGTTGACTAACAGTGATTATGTTCTTTTTTAGGCTAATTATGGGAAAGCATATCCATCTTGTGTTGGAAAAGTTAAGGATTTATATAGAGAAATTGGAATCGAGGTTTGTTTATTCTTTTCTTTTCCATTATGAGATGTTAAAAGTGATCTTTTCTTTTCAAAGTTTCCACTATTGAATTGCATAGTTCATAAGAGAACTTACTTTTATCTATAAAAATGATATTAAGGGACATGTAGATTGAGTTGTCTATAAAAATTTCAGAATTTGAACTCTTAAAATTAGCTTCCACTTTTTGAGGGGGCATGCAAATCACTTTTTAAGTTGAGTGTAAAAAATAGATTAGCACATAAAGAAAAAGGATGAACAATAATAAAGTGAAAAGTGGCTCTTCTATCAACCATATAGAGTACAATGAAGGGAGTGTAGGGATGGTAGGGGTTTAATGTTTATAGTGCAGTGGAATAGTAGTTTAGTTGTACAGTAGATGCCATCCTACTTTGTTTGAGAACTCTTACTGAATTCCCAAAAGTAGCAGTTCCCAATTGGCAACAATAGATATTATAAATAGAAAACAAACAACAATATTTTCATATAAAAACAAGAGTTGATTCATAGGCCCTATGAAAATCTTTAACTTTTTGGCTCCCCTTTGATACTTTTTTGCATACTTACAAACTACATCTCCATGATTAATATAGACTGGAAGGGTTGAAAGGGCACATGTTAGTCTTTTCCATTTATTGGGTAATAAAGAGTTTGAAGTGACTAAAAAAATCAAATGTAGCTCTTTACTCTAGATGCTTTATTCTCATTCGATTATTAATATATCCAGCTATAAACCATGATGACTTAAATTAAAACTAGAAGAAATATCATGAAAACTACAAGAAGTGATCAGTGATTAGATGAATCATGGAAATGAAACCAACTCCATAAGCCACAACAAACAAAATATGCAATTCAAATGAGAATGCATGCCTCCAAAGGAGTTGTCATGGATAATGAATCATCCTCCCTTAGATCTCTTGCGAGAATGCCTGAAAGCTCTTCCGTTATCCACAATATCCACATGCTATGAGCTCTGATACAAAGATTGTGCATAGTTCTTCTCAGTTTATTCAATTTGGTTCTATTATTGTTATCCTATGATTCAGGCTTCAAACCAACCCCTCTCGTTAGTATTTGTCTTCTAAAACTATCTAGAAGAGGGATATCAAAATTAGTACTAGAATATCTAAAAGTTGAAGATCCTTTCCCTCAAACTGAATCTTTGTTCTCAACAAACTAGAGCTGAGACAAGCCAAGAACTAGTGGAAGGGAAGTTGAATGAAAACTAAGAGCAATTAAAATCCTTCCTAATAAAAGTTAACTTTCCACTATAACTGTCAGTTCTAGTGTCTCCTTGTTCATTTTTTCTGGCATCTCCTCATTTTTCATTTCTTGATAGAGAGCTTCTAAAAGATGTGCAAAATTTTCTTCAATCTCAACAATCAATGTTGAGATAAAATGGAAGCATTGCTCTTGCAAATAAGGTGTTAAATCGTTTATCCTTGAAGGAGATTTATGAGCATGAAAAAAACTTAGGAGGTCTTCCAAAATATTCTTGGACCCCTCATCTATGGTATAGTTTATTTGACTAACCTCAGTTCCAAAATAAGCGTTAAGGCAACCAAACTAGTTTTCATCATTTGTCATCATAAATCTAAAACTCAACCTAGGTAAATTGACACTTTTTAGGTCCCCTCTCTTGACAAGCCAACCCTCACTAGTATTTAATTTGTGTAAATGGGTTTCAACATCTTTGTAACTTGCTAGAGATGTAACTATGGCTTCAAGGCATTTACCAACCTTAACTCTAGTTGACCTCCACCCTCATGCTCTTGTTTCAATTCAGATTCTTCCCAACCCTACAAATCATAGAATAATAAATGGTAAGCCTTGAAATCATGGAACAAAAAACTACAAGAGACAAAGCAAGCATACGACATTAAAATTGTGACTTGTAGCAGTAAAATAAAAGTAGTAGGCAGTTTGATATACAATCAGAAAAGGGAATTTTATGAGGCTGCCTTAAGGAAGAAAATTTAAAATTAAATAAAATCATGCTTCAAATTCCATTTAAACATTCAGTTTTATAGTAGATGGCATCCTATTTTGTTTGAAAACTCTTACTAAATTCCCAAAAATAGGAGTTCCCAAATGACACCAATAGATATTATAAATAGAAAACAAACATCAATATTTTCATATAAAAACAACAAGAGTTGATTCATAGGCCCTATGAAAATCTCTAACTTTTTGGCTTCCCTTTGATACTTTTTTGCATACTTACAGACTACATCTCCATGATTAATATGGACTAGAAGGGTTGAAAGGGAACATGTTAGTCTTTTCCATTTATTAGGAAATAAAGAGTTTGAAGTGACATAAAGAATCAAATGTAGCTCTTTACTCTAGATGCTTTATTCTCATTTGGTTATTAATATATCTAGATATAAACCATGATGACTTAAATCAGAACTAGAAGAAATCTCATGAAAACTGCAAGAAGAGATCAATGATTAGATGAATCATGGAAATGAAACCAACTCCATAAGCCACAACAAACAAAATATGCAATGAAAATGAGAATATAGTCCTTCAAAGGAGTTGTCATGGATAAAAAATCCTCCTCCCTTAGATCTCTTATGAGAATTCCTGAAAGCTCTTTAGTTATCCATAATATCCACATGTTATGAGCTCTAATACAAAGATTGTGCATAGTTCTTCTTAGTTTATTCAATTTGGTGTTATTATTTTTATCCTGTGATTTAGGCTTCAAACCAACCCCTCTCATTAGTATTTGTCTTCCAAAAATTTCTAGAAGAGGGTAATCAAAATCAGTACTGGAATATCTAAAATTCAAAGATCCTTTCCTTGAAACTAAAGCTTTGTTCTTGACAAACTAGAGCTGAGATGAGCCAAGAACTAGTGGAAGGGAAGTTGAATGAAAACTTAGAGCAACTAAAAGCCTTGTGTCATTTCCACTATAAATGTCATTCTAGTTTCTCCTTGTTCATTTTTTCTGGCATCTCCTCATTTTTCATTTCTTGATACAGAGCTTCTGAAAGATGTGCAAGATGTTCTTCAATCTCAACAATCAATGTTGAGATAAAATAGAAGCATTGCTCTATCAAATAAGGTGCTAAATCATTTATCCTTGAAGGATATTTATGTGCATGAAGAAAACTTAGGAGGTCTTCCAAAATATTCTTGAACCCCTCATCTATGGTATCTTTTATTTGACTAACCTCAATTCCAAAATAAGCGTTAAGGTGAACAAACCAGTCTTCATCATTTTTCATCATAAATCTAAAACTCAACCCAGGTAAATTGACACTTTTTAGGTCCCCTCTCTTGACAAGACAGCCCTCACTAGTAATTAATTTGTGCAAATGGGTTTCAACATCTTTGTAACTTTTCGGAGATGTATATAGGCATGCACCTCAATATAGAGTGTTGCTTTCAAATTTGAAATCACAAATTGCTTGTATAGGTGGACGTTGGAATGAGAATAAGGGAGAAAAAAAAAATCAAAAGCTGAAAATACAATGCATAGGTGCATGCCTCTTATTGGGAACTAAGTAATTTTTAAAAGGAAAGCATGTCTAGTGTAAATAATCCTGAAGATACCTTTCACCCTTTAAATTTTCGTTAAAATAGGCAAGCCCATTAAATATTAAAGTACCCTTCCTCTATTACTAACCTGGAGCAGGGATTTGAAGCATGCACAACCACCCTCCGCTTCTTGGGATTTGAAGGCCTCTATAACACAAACAACACTTGTTCAACATACCTACAAGCAAAACAATATAGGAAAAACACTCAGAGTAGAACTTACATTGAGAATACTTGGAGAATTGTTTAAAATTGCTTGTAAGGTTCAACATTTAATGCTTATTTTTGAAATTTCTGAGATAAAAAACAAATTCTAGTTATGATCTTTTTTTACTCTATTATAGTTTTGCACTTGAGGCATGCTCATTGAAACCAAAAAACGTCCATCTTGATTATGATTTGTTTTCTTGTCTTGAACCTGTCAAAACATGTCACATTTTTTAACATCAAAATTTTCTTGGCATGGAAAGGGCATGAATTTTTACTTCTTAAAGATTGTGCAATACATAAACCAAGAAAAACAATACATACTTTTTATTTTGGCTAGCAAGAAAGCTTCTATTAAATTTCAATAGGTTGCAGTGAAAAAACTAAATCATAAACAAAAGGTACCTCTGATCAGGGAATACTTTGTTCTCGCATATACTCATAATTGCACCGAGGGCTCTAATTTAGAGCTACAAAATTTTTGAAGTAGGAGGTAGAGATCCTCACAAAATGAAGGGAAATTAACTGAACTAGCAATAAAAATTGGAACACATCAGCAAATAGTGCACCTGAAAAAAGATGCTAGAGCAAAGTATACCTTGCATCAACATCTATTGTTTTTGAGTTTCATTTCTAGATATCGGCTTGCAGGGGTAGTCACATTCTGAAAGTCATTCAACAAGAAACTAAAAAAATTAGTGTTTATCTGACCTGCAATAAAATCCTTCCAAATCAGCAAAATTGGTTGTGAAAATAAAAAACTAGTGTCCATTATCTAGCAACCATTTCAACATCTGTCTATAATTATTTGGTCTTTTTGTCGGTTACCACGAGCTCCCATTGGCATCGATTTTTGTTCAATCAGTCCCTAGTTTGGGTGTTAAAAATATTTTATGATGTATATTTGATATTCCAAGTGAAGGACATTGTTGTTGTTTTTTAAATATTGTCTTTAGTTTTACAATATATCTGAATATAACATGTCCTTGTAGAAAATTGATTAACATGGAATTGGCTTTCACTGAATGATAGTTAAAATTTAATAATTTTTCTATATGCACAAAAGTTTAAAACCTACATTTCTTAGTTCAAACCAATTTTGGGAGCATAGATAAATTGTCCCAATTCCTGATTATTGTCCTTGAGAATAACCAGCCTTGGTTTGATTCCTTTCTCTTCATAGTATGGCTTATGATTTTTCATTTTCTTATCCTCAACCAACTCATGCCCATAATCATTGTTTTCCCTCGGAGCTACCACGAATTACTTCATCTTATTTTTCTATGAATGGTTATACTTCCTTACTTACATGAAGTTGCCATTGACTCTCATTTTGATTATTTGATTCATCAAAGGCTAGAGAGTGTTGATCAAATATGGTCCAATTAAGATTAGGAGAGACATTCCCCTCCTATTAAATTTTTGAGTACCTTTCCTGCATTCAAAATGTATGCTATATAATATATTTTCTTTCCCATTTTAATATCCCAATAGTTTTTTCTATTTTACATCAAAATTTTGTACTTGATGTTTAATATTTGCTTGTTTTTAAACAAAATGTCAAAATACAATTTCATCCCAAATAGTGATGATCTAGATGCATGATCCTGCACCACAATATTTGTAAACAACAGTGAATTTATTTTAAATGATTATGTTTTCTACATGCAGTGTTGTTGTAATGACGAAAGCTCTATCTAATGCTAAAGGGGAGAAACATATATTGGCTCTTTTTCAGGACATTGCAAGCTACCTGCGTCTTGCTTGTGGTGTCGTATACGTTATTGGTCTCTGCATTCAGTTCCCACTTATGCAAATTTGTATTGACAGTTAAGCTATTGCTATGATGTAAGTATATTTTGCTACTACTTACAACTTCATTGGGATTTTGAATGTGACAGGGACTACTATGTTGTGGGTCTTCTGCGATCCAAAATCAGGCACTTTCACTTCTCCATTTTGGCGGGCATTGAAAATAAGGTCTTGAGGAAGGTTTTAGAGTATGTTTATTAAAATGAAAATTATGGCCATTTTAATAATGAGCACATTTTGACATGTTATATATATATATATAATTATTACTAGCAATTGCACCTTGGTGTGCAATAGGTACGCCAAAGAGGTATGAAAGGTCAATTAGAAAAAAAATTGGTGTATTTTTTCAGACATATGTGTAGTACATGAGGTCAATTGGTAGGTCATTTAGCAAATGATGTTTATGTAACAAAGGTCTCAATTAGCATTCACTCAATAAATATATATTTTAAATATAATTGTCATTAGACAAAATTATATATTTGTAATAGTAAATTTATTACAGGAGTTCAGTTTATTTTTTCTCTATCCACCTCTTTGTATCTTATCTATATCTCCCTCTCCATTTTATGTTTAAGGGTTCAATTAGGCTTAGGTTTTATTATAAAGCTTGGGGTTAGGGTTATAGTTGGGGTTCAAATAGGAGTACAATCAAAGTTACAACTCAATTAGGGTTATGATCCAACTATGGTTTCAACTCCATTAGGGTTACGATATAATTAGGGTTAGGGCTCAATTAGGACTTTAGTTAGGGTTTAATTAGGGTTAGGTATATATTTCAATTAGGGTTACTATTAGGGTTAGGGTACAATTTGGGTTAGGGGTAGGGTTAGGGTGAAGGTTGAATTAGGTTTAGGATTAAATTAGGGTTAAGGTTACAATTCAATTAGGGTTACTATTCACTTAAGGTTACAATTAGGGTTAATTACATTTTGGGTTACTATTCTATGATTAAGGTTGTGCTTCAGGTTACAATTGGGTTTCATATAAGGTTATGATCAAGATTATTATGATTGGGGTGAAATTAGGGGTTAATTAATATTAGGGTTACATTACAATTAGGGTTTAATTAAGATTGAATTATGGTTATGACTAGGATTCAATTATTCTTATCATGATTAGGGTTAGAAAAGGGTTAATGTTCAATTAGATTTTATTCTGATAAATGTTAGGATTCAATTAGGGTTAGGGTTCAAATAGGATTAGACATGAATTAAAGTCACAATTAGAATTTGAGTTCAATTAGGGTTAGAGATAGGATTAGATTTAGGGTTCAATTAGGGTTAGCATTCAATCAAGGTTTAATTAGGGTTAGAGTGCAATTTGGGTTAGGACTTAATTAGGGTTAGCATATTATATACATTAGCATTCTACAATTAGGGTTAGAATTAGGATAAAGCTTAGGGTTAAAGTTTAATTAGGGTTACATTTAATCTTAAGATTAAAATTCAATTAGGGTAGCGTTTAATTAGGGTTCTAGGATAAATCTTGGGGTTAGCATTAGGGTTAAAGTTAATTAGGCTTAGGGTTCTAAAATAAATCTTAGAGTTAGCATTAGGGTTAAGGGTCAATTAGGGTTTGGGTTATGGTTTGGGTTTATTTAGGGTTAGGGTTCAAATAGGATTATACTTAGGGTTTAATCAGGGTTAGGTATATAGTTCAATTAGGTTTACTATTAGGGTTAGGGTACAATTTGGGTTAGGGGTAGGGTTAGGGTTAGGGTTGAATTAGGTTTATGATTAATTAATTAGGGTTAAGGTTACAATTCAATTAGGGTTAGTGTTCACTTAAGGTTACGATTAGTGTTAGATTTAGGGTTTCTTCAATTAGGGTTAGGGTTTTGTTAGGGTTAGGGTTAGATTTTAAGTAGGGTTAGGGTTAGGATATAACTAAGGTCCAATTTGGATTAGGGCTTAATAGTAATTCCAACCCTACCCTTAACACTAACCAAAGCCTTATTCCTAACCTAAAACCTATTATAATTATAATCCAAACCCTAACCCTAACCATAATTCCACCCCTAACCTTAACATAATTCTCACACTAAAATGAAAATTATGGCCAATATTTTAATAATGAGCCCATTTATTTAGTTATTTATTTAGTAATTTTTATTTGTCTAATATTAGTCATTTATTTAGTGATTTTTATTTGTCTAATATTAGTCATTTATTTAGTCATTTAGTTGTGATTTTACCCAATGACCAAATTAGTCACTTATAAATGACCAAATTAGTCATTTATTTTCCAAATACTACTAGTGTTAGTCACGTGACTAAAATTTTTAGTCACGTAGTCATTTATTTTCCAAATTCTACTAGTGTGTAAAAGTTGCAAAAAATTGTAAAATGTTGTCAAAAGTTGTCAAAAAGGTGTAAATGTGGTCATTAGTGTTAACAAGGAGTTAGAGGTTGGTTTTTTAATTTTGGATTGATGGAGACATGTTAAATATTCCTTGTAATGACCTCAAGGGTTGGATGGAGTTGGAATGAGAAAAGCATCATTTTACCATGTTTTTTATTGCATTTTTCTATGAACAATGACTGTAATTCACGTGGTATGGATTGGTATGGATACATACAATCCTAAAACCACTTGCAGAAGTTGAAGGACAGTCTTAGATTTCAAATTATTTTTGTTTGGTCTAGGATTTCATAAATTTTTGTGCAAGATATTGCAATTTTGGTGAGTGTAGGTCTGAACCCTACCTAGGGTTTCTAGCAACAATTAAAAATTCATATCTTATGTTTTAAGCATCCAAATTTTCTAAAAATTCGTGAAGATATTTGTTTTGATATGTTATAAAAACCCTTTAAAGGAAAATTCATAGTTTTCAATTTTGATGGATATATTAGTGATAGTTTGCTTGCATTTATGTGTAAACACTCCAAAATAACCCTAGTTCCTTGTTGCTATGAACAATCTATGCATTACTCTTTGATGGAAGGGTGTAGAACCATGTTGGAATATTGTTGGGGGCTTGAAAAGGTCTAGAATCTCATGTTATATTTTTTTTCCATTATTGAATGCCTTCATATTGTAGTTTCAAGTGCATTAGGTTGTTTGTGGTTGAACACATCTATGCATAGGTTGGCTAAGGGTGGGTTAGAAACCAATGAAATGTGTTGTAGCAGGTCTGTATAAGCCAAGCTGTCCATATTCCACATTATTCTCAAGGAGGGAGTGTCATTAGATTGTTGCCCCCATTTTAAGGCTTAGGAGCAAAGTGCCAAGTATGAGCAAGGCTGCACATTTACACAAATGGTACTGAAACCCTGTTTGTAATGTGTTTAGGTTGTTGATTGAGAGTCCTTCCTCTCTACATTAGTTCTGAAATCTCCAATTCATCTTGTATTTAAAAAAAAAAAAAATTGTGTTTGACTCTTGTATTTGTCTTCGTTTTGAAATATTTGATTCATCTTGTATTCATTCTATTTTTAATTTCTATACTTGACTCCTGTATTTGTCCTCAACAACATCACTGGTTCAATCCCTAAGAAAAAAAAGATAAAATATTTATTAGTAGAGAAAATAATATTTTGATTAGAAATTATGTTTGCTAGTGTGCAATAGTGAACTAAAAAAGTATAATATAGAGGCCAACAAATTACCTTGGATGTTAGCACGATATCTAGTTGGTTATGTTTGATAATATTATGATAAGAATTTGTCTATGGTTTTCATAACAGTCTTGGAAGTGTTTGTTCTTAATATATTTTGTTCTTTGATAATCGATACTTTTCATAGACAATTGGTCTTAATGCATTTATTTATTGGTCTCTTTTAGGTTCATGTTGGGTGATATTATGGGCCTCCTTATTGCAGTTAGAGGGGATTAAACTTGGGTCATAATTTTTAATGCAATCATTAAGCATCCTACTAATGCAACCCCATTTTTCTACACTTCCATATGTCTCTTTGGGTGATGGGTCACCTTACAATAGGTGGGAGAGTGGGGGTTTGAATTTGGAACTCATACAAGTTTTCTTCATCTCCATCACACCACAACCACTTCAACTATTTTTTACCAATAATAAAGCTAACTTAAAAGTCACAATATGGAAATTACAATGTGATTATGATCTACACACAAATGAAATTATTTTAGTATGTAGTGTTACATGTTTTGGATAGATTAATAATTAATCAAAGGCTTAAGTCCCAAATTTACCTTAGAAGACATATGATTTCATAGGTGCAACTATTACTTTAAGGAATTTTGTACTTATCTAGAAGTACTTCCCCATATCTTGTATGCTCCATAGATATATTTATTATAGGTCAAAAGAATGCATCAGAACTTGTGACATGGGTGTAATCATTGATCCAAGTAATATTAACAAGATATATTTCTACATGTTTTTTGAATCACATCATGAAAGCTACATTCTAAACATGTTAAACATTTAGTTGCATTTTGATTTATATATTTATACTGTTGTGAGACATGACTTGAAAATAAGAAAATCAAAGCTAGAATTTAATAAGAATTCCCCACTTTGTTTTGAAACTTTGAAAAAATAGAGTGACCTGAATTTGAAGTTTCGAGCTTCAAATTACGTTTTCAGTACCCTAGGTTGTTTATTTTTTTGTCTTTAGCGATAGTGGCCAATAAATGCTAGAAGGTAAATAGAGAAAAATCTTCTTTTCAAAAACATGCTTCCCATTATGAGAAATACATAGAAATGTGCCATTATAATCTAAACCTCCATGAAGTATTCAAAATGGATCACAACAACAAAATCAGGATGCCAGACATGCTTCCCATAATCAGTACCAAATAGAATGGTTCTATTATAGTCTTAAGTTCTCTTAACCTCCAAGAAGGATTCAGCCTAGATTGCAAGAGCAACATTAGGATAGTCTCGACTCTCACTTATAATGAAGATCAAATAGATAAATAATTATCAATACTATTTCCAACACTTCTCTCTATTTGTAATATAAAAACAAGATTTTCTAGGCATTTTAAATAAATCAAAATTACAATAAATGAATGTGCTAATGCTATGGCCAACATTCATTGTTGAGCATCTACATTGCATTTGAAAACAATTTGATTCTTCTTATATGACTATTATCAGTTATGGTGGCCTGCTTTGATGAATTTTTCCAATGTTTGTTAAACTTTCTTTTACTTAAGAACCTATAGAGAATCTATAAGGCTTATTCACATTTTGGCATGATCATAAAGTAAGGAATTTTTGTCTTTCAAGTCACAAGAGCATCTGAATCCTAATTTAGAAAGATAATTAAAAATATCATGTAACATTTTTGTTGAGGTACACTTTAATTAGAAAAATCAACACTTTTCTCGACACAACTTCTCATAGAGTTACAATTTTGCATTCCTTCTCAAGTATGAAGGATAAAGTTATCATAAAGAAAGAAATGGGTATGCACAAGCTCAAACTTTATATTTTATTTCCATAAGTCCTTTCCATGTGGTCATAGTAGCATTTTTTTATCACATGCATGATAATAATTCTTCTACATTACTCTGTCTTTTTACCATATAATATTGGATTTCAAAAAATATTCCCTTCTCAAGGCACATGTTATTAAGGCCATTATCCCACCATTGATGTCCGAGGAGATGCCATAAATTAATCAATTAGTAATGAGCAATAAAAGGATTGAAAAACAATTGTGAAAGGTGAACACACTAACTTAATACATAATCTAGGTTTTTTAGTCAATCTATTCCAAACACGTTCTCATCCAAGCTTTCCACACCAAGATAGGTAGTAAGGACTTAGATGTTTTAAGATATCATATCAAGGAGAGCTACCAGAAAAAGGTTTGCAATCTAGCATCATGATAGTTTCAGCCACTAAGAGGTCATTGACAGGTTGTCATTAGGTCCTAACACTTTAGTGAATAAACACATCAATATATCGATCGGGCAATGTCCGACGGCTATATGCAATAGAAGACATCTCAACTTCTCTCTCTCTGGTTTCCTAAATACTAACCAACTGAATAAAATTTCTACACTAAGGGGCCTCTAATCTTGAAGTAGTAAATCATCTATCTAGAAAGTGGGAAAATGACTCAAACCAGAAAATAGAAAACTAAGAATCTAAAAAGCATTACCACTAAACTAGAAAGCATGGAAACGATTAATCTAAAGAATGCATAAATTGTTGAAGAAGTAAAACATGTAAAGAAATTAGGAAATATTTATCTAATGCAAAAGATAATAATCCAACTACTAATCATAAAACAATTAATCAGAATCAATAGAAGAAAGGTGCTTCGGACATTCAAATGTTTAGCTCAGAAACTATGAACTTAGTTGCAACCTACAAGCTTGACACTGAAACCATAACATATACTCATGAAAGTGAACCGCAATTCAACTTTTATCTACTAAAAGAAAATGCAGAATAGGAAATAGAATACTTATCTATCTATCTATAACCCTCGAGTGGCTAGCTCTCAGGTGTGTCTACAGCTACTTCAGATCACATGCACTGGAAAATCTCTAAGTTAATACATTCCAAATACTTCATTGACATTGCTCAATAATTCAAAGAGTGGTGGGAAAACTCATTTTTATTCATATGGTAGTTTTTACTCAAAAGACCAATTGGCAGCATAACAATAATCTTCTTCTCCATTCATTATTTGCAACAGTTACATATTTATATGAAGAGAACTAACAAAATCCTACTTTCTAGTTAATAGAATCTCTTAATAGATTTCCAATAATAGATGGACTTTAAATCCCATGACATACAATATTAAAGAGGCTTGCATGAGCCATAAAGTTTTTGAAACTAAAAAATAACAAACTATGAAGACTCAGCCCAAAATGTGTGCTCCTAAAATTTTGATGCATGCTCACTTGTTTTCAAAAGTATTAAGATCCACATTCATTTCCCTTTTGACAGGAATGGTGATTGGGAGTGGAGTTGACCTACGAAAT
This sequence comes from Sequoia sempervirens, assembly GCA_007258455.2. NCBI lineage: Eukaryota > Viridiplantae > Streptophyta > Pinopsida > Cupressales > Cupressaceae > Sequoia > Sequoia sempervirens. The sequence continues at coordinate 51,865 of VDFB02130806.1, forward strand.
GCTTGAAGACTAAACCATTAAATCAACATAAATAAGCTTAAGTCTCCTAACTTCAAGAAATAAAGTTTGTACACTTATTCATAAAAAGAGAGCAATTATTTTTCCTAAAGGTAATCAATTGGAAGGGTAATTTTGGTTGAAGGGTTGATATTTTCATATTGATTCCATTATGTTGATGAGGTTATTTTTACCTCATCATTTCCTCCCCTTCCTAAGTCTGAACAGGTCCTCCTGCTCTCTTGTGTGCCCCCTGTCCTTCATTCCTCCTATTCATATCCTCATACTTGGCACTGAGATCATACACATCATCTGCCTTTGTGTCCAATATCTCTGGGTTCCTCAAGAATCCCTAATGAAAAGTGACTCTTTGTCTCCACTTAGAAAAATTATCCTCTCTTTGGTCCATATTGGTATATACTAAATGAGGTGGTGAAAAAAGCACTTGGGGGGTCTGTACCTCATACCAATCCAATTAATCTTTAATTCTTCAAGAATTTTGGCCAAAGCTACTGCTCTTTCGTAGGACCATCTAATATTAAGGGGTGAAATTATTTCCCTTTTCTTGAGATGCATAGGAAGAGGGTTATACCTCTCTTCACATGCATGCCATGTTGGCCCTATTAAGTGTGGCCCTTGTTCCTAAAAGTGATCATGACACAGTCAAAGATTGTTATTGTATTTGACTTGTACTTCCTTTTTAAGTCTAACACCCAGAAATTGTGTCTTGAAAGAGAAAGGCTTCCTATGAGGGTACCTCATTTGCAACCCTACAGTCTTTTCCGTTTGTGCATATTCTCTTGATCTGTCTTTCCAGTAAAGTTTATTTTTCATTGTAGACAGGAATGATCTCAATTCTACTTCCCCCACAAAGAAGTTAATAAAGAAAACTGTATATTTCTCTAGGAAAAAATTATGAACAAAGAACTCACACAAAAAATTATGTTGTTCAGGGAGTGACTCAACAAATATTTTTACAAATTCTCTATCATAAGGATCATGTGGCTGGTTTTGGAAAATTCTTTGCAATTTCCATCTTAAAAGTTGCTCATTAAGAAACATAGAGTACAGCCTAGATGGTCTTCTATAGGCTAATAGTAATTCACCAATTTCATAGGCATCTTTTTTACCCCTATATGCCTAACGAAAAGATTCTTTTAACATTACCAATTCCCTTTTTAACCTATTATTCTCAAATTCCACATCCTTCAAGAGATAGTAATGCTCTATCCATTTCATTAATATTGGGGGAATGCATACCTAGAACCAGTCTATAACAATAGGTTCAGTTTGTGTCTCCTTTGATTCCATGACTAATTGAGTGTCACTCTCCTATAGATTTTATTCTAGCTCCACAATTTTACTCATAGAGGCATTTAATTCAATTTCTTGTCTATTCTTTTCTTCTTCAAAAGCACTAAATCATTGCATAAAATTATTTTTCAAATCTTGAATAAACTTATCTTTTTCACACAGAGCAACTTGATGTTGCTTACCCTGTTGATTCCCTTGTTGAATCTGGTATTGTAGTTGCTCAATAAGCTTGTCTTTTTCCTCCATTTGTGAAGTCAATTTGGCAATTTCCTGGTCTCTTTTATGTACAATGGTAGTTTGCACCTCAATTTCTTCTTTCTGCTAGTTAATTTGTGTTTTGTCATCCTACAACCTGGCTCTCAACCCCACAATTTTTTCCTTTAACTTTTCTAATTCCTCATTTTTCTGATTGGATTATATATCCCTTGTTTCCACAGAGAATGATGCATGAGGAATTTCCTCATCAGGGTGAGGCACATTTTCCTCCTCAGTGTCTTTAGGAAGGGATGAGTGAGGCACTTCTTCCACTTTTTCATCAACATGGGGTGCATTTTCTGCCTCAGTTTTCTCAGGAAAAGATGAGTAAAGCACTTCTTCTATTTCTTCATCAATATGGGGTGCATTTTCTTCAACTTCCGATATACTCCCCACTCTGCCAAGAAAAGGAGTGATTCCTCCCATAGGTTCATCTTCATTATGCTCTGAATGTGATGATTGTATTTTCTCCCCTTCTTGTTCTTTAGCTGATAGGGTTTATTTGTTCTTTTCCCTAGGAAGTCGATCCCTTTGCTTTTCTACTTCATATATTTCCTCATTATCATGTGGACTATCAATTTCTACCACCTTTATTGGAGTCCCAATCTTATTTCTTTTTGAAGTGTTTCTTTTGTCCTGGAGTTCAATTTGATTGGACCCTGAAGATAACCTTTTACTCCTCCACGGGGGAGGAGTTGTTTGAAAATTAACTTTAGTTCATTTCTTCTTCTTCAGGGAGGCTCCTCTTCTCCTCTAGAATGTACAATTCCCACCTCCCCTTCTTTTCCTAGGGTTTGTAACTCATCTGGGAAAAAAATTGGCGCATCACCGCTGGGAGCCATGGAGGTATGTTGGGATTCAGGGCGTCTAATGCCTCCAAGGAGGGTTCTTCTATAGATTGCCCTTTTTGTTTAGAGGATTCTCCCTCCTCAAGTGACCTTCTTGGCTCTTCATTTTCAAATTTCCATAGAAACCTTTGCCACTTCTTTTATGTCTTTTTGTGGAAATGGTATTTACATATTAGTTGTATTAGACCATGATGTTTAAGGGGCCCCCTCCCAAATTTATAATTTTCAATCATAGAGGTGATTGAATGGTAGAGAAAAGCTAGTAAATTTACCCTAAGAGTAGGGTCCTCAATGTCATGGCGTAAATGAGTCAGCA
>VDFB02130807.1:0-31616 GCA_007258455.2 Sequoia sempervirens
TCTTTTCACCTACTTTTTATTTCAACCTGCAAGCATTGAAGCTCGCGCTTAGGGCTGAGAATCATAGTGGTGTTAAAGCAAAATTTTAGATTTTTCACTTAACTAGACTTCACAAAAGGCCCTATAGTGACCGTCAAATTCTTAAGATGTGTAAGAGCTATAAGATTTCAGAATACGTCAAAGTCAAACTAAACCAACAACTTATCCTCTTTGAATTAAACACCCAGATCGCTTGACACTAACAGAAGACCTTCACCATCCACTCTGAAGACTTGATTATAGTTTGACAAAGAAATACGTAGAACAACCCTAGGCAATAAGTATGTTTGTTGTGTGCACAAATGTGCCCAGCTAAAAGAAAAGGGACCCCAAGCAAAGCAACAACAAAGAAAAATAAAACAAAAAGCAAAAGAATCAAGCAACCTACACAAACCAATTAACCTAAGGAAAGCAGGAAAGCGGAGTATTTACAGGAAACCTATACTACCCAAAATGGGCTATGTACAAAGATATTTACAAAGAACTATGTTCAGGTAGGGAAAGCTAACATTAACATTCATTGGATTTTGCAATGCATGCACAAGCAAACGAGCAATCATTATCATTCTTAACCATGAAAATTTATCTTTATATTCTGAAAAAATTCAATGTTGCGGCACCAGGATTCTGGTCACGTCATCCGCGAGAAAAAATCAGCAATTGAGGAGGCTCGTTGAACCCATGGTTAATCCATAAACATGTTCGTTTTCCCTCATTCCCATAATCAAAATAATAAGTGCAATTATGAGAAATAATAGGGGCAAGGAAGGATAAAACCTGGATGTCATCACATAGAGGTGGCAGCGTTGGACAGTCGAGAGTGAGCATAACATCCTTGATCGTTGCATTGGTAGCCTCGAGCGGGTGTGGTGGAGGGTGCAACACTTCAGACATTATGTTGGCATAAGGTTGGGAGGATTGGGCAGCAAACAGCTCTTCCAATCCACCAATGGGACCTACAACCCCGGTTGGCAATTCTTCAAAAAGAAATACTTCTCCATATTGATCATCTACAAACTTGGGATCCACTTGGTTGCTGTCCTCAAGGGGCAGCATGTTGTCTTGTCTCCTTCCCCAAGTATCAACCTCCTTTTTATGATGTTCAATGTCATGGGATGATGACATGCATGAATCTGTCTCATTGCAGCTCTCTGGTTGTGAAGGAAAATCTGTAAGGATTGAGGCGAAAGGATCCTCAGTTGTAGCCCACGGTTGACCAAGCTCGTCGTATTTGTTGGCAGCCATGAAAACACCTCCACCTTTATCTTCTTCCTTTTGTTGTTCATGTATCTCCTCATGGCACCCACTTGTTTCCTCCTAGTCACTATCGCTGTAAATGGAGAAGGAGCTCCTCTCCCAATCTAGAAACTCTAGTGCATCATTGTTCAAGGGCTCAAGGAGTATGTATTCATCACTACTGTCTTCTGGGATGTGCTCTTCCTCGACATGAGCATTTCTCTGTAGTGCAGCTCCTAATGGAAATAAGTCATCAATTGATGGAACCTCATCAAAGGGACCAAATTCTACTGCATAATTTCCCTCCAAAGACTCGTCAAAAATCCCACCGTCCATGGCACATAACTATTCTTCAAGAGGAAGAACTTCTTGATGACTGGTGGATAGCATTCCCACTTGATCTACTTCATTGCTCGAAAGTCTGAAACTATATTGTTGTCCTTCTTCTATTGCTGCCCCAACATCCTCTTGAGGACTACCTTCAACTGAGTCATTAGTTGATTCAGGCTTTTGGTCTTCTTCTTCGATATGGGCAGCAAGTAGAGGAGGTCGGACACTTGGCTTCATTGCTTGTTCTTTGACTTTCTTAATGGCTTCTTGGCACAGTTCACATGTGAACTCTGAGTGTGATGAATCATGGAGCCTACGCCAATTTGGCAATAGTAGCACCTCCAAATCAACTTAGCATTTCAGCTTTGACCAATCCCTTGCTAATCTGGAGATGAGCTGGTCATATCTTTCTACTACCCCAAGGCTTTTAGCCTCCTCTTCTTGATTTTCAGCATCTGTGTTGGCTGTCCTAGCATATGCTGCTGCAAATCTCATTGGTTCATCTTCACCTACCAATTGCTCTTCTTCTGGAGTGGAGGACTGCCCTTGATTGGTGGAGGGAAGGCCTTCTAAATTAATTCCAATTAGATTTTCACCAAGGCACCTTCATGTCCTTGTAAAACCTGCCTCTTCCTCTTGGTTTTCAACTTCAACGTTTGCTGCTCCAACATCAACTTGTATCAAATTTCTTGGTTCATCTTTATGTTGTTTTCCTCCAGATGTTGACAACTCTTATGCCTCATTGGATAACTTCTCCTCATTGAGAGTTGGCTGCTCCAACTTGTTCGAACAACCCCTAGCTTGAGCGATGATTTTTGTGCATGACGAGCAAGTGAATTCGTAGTGGGGTGCATTGTGAAATCTGCACCAACAAGACATTAATATTTCCTCTAATCTTGGTCCATCTTTGTTGCTCAAATTTTCTTGGATCAGCTCCTTGAATGCCTTGGCTGCCATGGTTGTCTACTATTCCTCTGAGTTTGCAAGGGCTAAAGGCTGATATATTTCCCAAAAGGGAATTTCTCCCTATAAGACCTTCTCAATTCTGTCCAAGAATGTTAGACACCCCAATTCACTATACCTACAAGTGCAATGGATCTGACATCTATCTGCCAACGCAAATTGCTGCAATGCCTTCTTCAGTCTCTTGTTCAAATTTGTATGCAGCTAAGTGATGTCAATTTGTGCATGCTGCTCCATTTCGACTCAACTTCTTTTGCCTTCAAAATTTTTTGATTTTTGAATTAAAGAGATCTCCTATCTCAGATTTCTTCCTGGATGTTCCTTTCTCAACTTCCAACTTTCAACTTTGTAGCCTCAACATGTCAAGCCCTCCTTCTACCGCCAGTTCTGTTGATGTGTTTTTTATGCACTTTTCAACACAGGCAATGCATAGGTGCACTACCTCTCTTGAAAGACAATCTTCCACAATCAGATTGCAGAATACTATCCCAAGGTCTCTAATGTCAGGTCTTGACAGTGCTTGGAATATCTCAGTTGTTTGATGTGAATTGTTGGAATCACAAGGCGGTCTTACGGATGAATTACAAAGCATGGAAGTTGGGTTTGCAAATGCAGTTTCAAAGTGCTGAAAGTGAATGAACAGTGGCTGTCCACTCAAAACAGCAAGTTGAAACTCATCAAATTCATCTGATTTAGCTTCATGGTGATGCTTTGGATCCTACTTTAACCAAGGATTAAAAAAAATAGCAAAAGGAGAAGGGTTAAGAAAACTATTCTAATCATAAGCTACAAATGAATAGTAACAATGGTGGCTGCTAAAGTAGACAAGCTTCCTAAACTAGGTTTTCCTTGGCCAAGAGAAACCTACAGTTGCACAAAACCAGTGCAATCTTCTAAGGACTATAGATTTTCAAAGTGCACATGCACATCATGCACATGTAATTGAACTAAGTTGCAGCAATAAGTAATGAACTCAGACTAGCTTTGCAAAGTGACTCATCATCAATGAACCATAAAAAGCATGAGCTAGAAATCCATCAAATACTAAAACAGCAAACACCATCACCACTTCCATTCAAGAAACTAACACTAAAACTAACATGGAAGGTGAACCATGCATACATAAAGAGCAAACTCAAAAAGAACACCCATAAATCATGCAATGCTGCTTTCTATTGCTGCAAAATGTCTTTACATCAATTCTCCAACCCTTACAAATGAGGGGCAAGCCCCTATTTATAATTTTCCAAAGCCCAAATGAATGGCTAGGATTCAATTACAATGAGTGGATCAGATTCAATTACAATAGGTTTTCACCTACCCCACAATATTCAACAATTAAAAATACATTCCTTGTCTTTTGTCTATTTTGTCATCTAGTGACAGTCATTGTAGCAATTTTGTCATTTAGCTGATTGCCCTTTTCACTATAGCTAAAACTACCTGAAAGTTGTCTTTTGCTTGATGTGCTTGTAGTGTTCTTCCTTTGATCAAACGAATTCGTCGACGATTGGCATCAATGGAATGGTGGCCCCTGATCCGAGCAGAAAGCTCCTTAGAAATCATCATCTAGAAAAATGGGTAGGACAACTCCCTCAATGGGCCTCTTCGATAGACCTACAGAAGGCTTCTTGACTCCTGCAAACACAAAGTGTCGTAAGTGCATTTATATACGAGTTAAGGAAAATGTCAATCAAACGTACAAATTCCCTATTAGATATATCCATGCATCATCAAAAGATCTTGATATTCATATTTGGAGCTCATTTGGACCATAAACATTAATGGGTGCTTCAAGGGTGCGAGCGCCAGAGGGTAGTAAGACGACGGAAGAAAGCCAGAAGGCAGACAGTGGATGGAAGCGAAAACAGCCGGGAAGAAGGTGGGCTCCCGGATGTTCAAAACAGCCAGGAAGGAGACAGGCTCCCAGATGTTCAAAACAGCCAGGAAGGAGGCGAGCTCCCGGATGTTCAAAATAGTCAGGAAGGAGGCAAGCTCCCAGATGTTCAAAACAACCGAGAAGGAGGCAGTCTCCCGGGTGTTCAAAACAAGAAGGAAGAAGGGAGGCTCCCAGATGTTCAAAACAGCCAAAGAGGGACGGACTCCCGGAAACGGCCATGGAGGGGCCAGGCTCCGGAGGCCGGGAAGGAGGCGGCCGTCGGATGATCCAAAACGGCGATGGAGAGGCGGAACCCCAGAAATGGCCACAGAGGGGCCAGGCTCCGAAGGCCGGGAAGGAGGCAGCCGTCAGATGTTCCAAAATGGTGACAGAGAGGCAGAACCCCGGAAACGACCACAGAGGGGCTGGGCTCTGGAGGCCAGGAAGGAGGCAGCCATTAGATGTTCCAAAACGACGACGGAGAGGCAGAACCCCAGAAACATCCAGGGAGGGGCCGGGCTCCAGAGGCCAGGAAGGAGGTAGCCGTCAGATGTTCAAAAACAGCAAAAGGGGGAGGAAGCTTTGAAACCACTGAAACTCAACCAAACTTTGACGAAACCTTGGCAGTTCATTTACGTACTTCAAACACATCCTAGATCCAAAAAAGGGTGACCCCAAAGTCAAAATTGAGGAAACGGGAGCGACGGCGGTCCACGGATGTTTCCAAATAGCCAAGGAGGAAGGGAAGTCTGGAGGGAAAGTTCTGAAACTATCGAAACTCAACCAAACTTTGAAGAAACCTTGACAGTTCATTTACGTACTTCAAACACATCCTAGATCCAAAAAAGGGTGACCCCAAAGCCAAAAATGAGGAAACGGGAGCGATGGGGGTCCACGGATGTTTCCAAATAGCCAAAGCAAGACAAAAGGAAGAAAGGGGATGGGGGACTTTATTTCTCTGTAGATTTGAATACCCCAAGCAGGTGAATTTGGGTAGGGGAATTTGATCGTTTGAAGGCACATGACCAATTTGGGCTTGGAAATGTGGCACGCAAAACAAGACAGGAGCAAAGCAGCCTGTCGGGAGCAAAAAAAAGGGGGTCCCTGCCTACGGCGGGGCGTGTGTGCAAAACATGCACAATAGAAATCAGCAAAATAATTCACCTAATCATGCCCTTTAGTGTTCATAACACCAGTCATAAGTAGCTCCTTCAAGGTACAAAGTTGCATACTATATGGAATATTTTTGTTTCATTGGATTGAGTCTAAAGTAGGCTTGCAACTTCTGTAACCAAACTCTGGATGAGATTTCATTAGTTCCATAAAAGGTAGGAGGCTAAGTTTTTATTAATTTTTATCTTGAGTTCCCCTCCACTATAATTTGGATGATGTTTGTAACCCCTTACTCTCATCATGCTTTCCATCTAAGTAACATAGTCATTATAAGGGACTACATTTTGAAGTCCATCTTGATTTTCATAGGAAACTCTAATTACTATTTCTCTTGCCAATTCTTCCATGGGATTTAAAATGGGATTAGTTACATGAGGATTGCCTTCATGCAGAAAATTTTATTCAGAATATTTTGAATTACTTTTTTGAGATTCTTAAGTACTGCATTTTTCTTTAGGTTTTGCCAAATTTTAAAATATCTTTTCTAATAATCTCATCAATTCTCTCATCTCAACAAGACTATCAATAGTTAACCTTTGAATCCTCTGATGATCCTAGAGTAATTTTCTATTTTTTTCATCCACACCATCCATCTCTCTACTATCTAGAAATATAACTTCACTCTCTTTTAGTTGAGGATTTAAAGCAAACTCTTTATTCTTTTCCCACTGCAAATACCTCTTTTCCTTATCACTTGTCTACATAGGAATGGTTAAACCCTCAAGATGGAAATATTATTGTTCTAATAACACTAAAATATTCCCCTTAAATCAATTCCAAATATGCAACAAATTATTTTTTCTCAATTACAAAAATAGAGAAATCAAGCATATTGAAACTATCATCAAAACCTTCAAATTTGTAATTAAATGTTGTGCAACTAGAAAGAGGATGCCTTGCTATAGGATATGCATAATTTTTGCATTAAATTTTTGTTACTTGCAATAAAAAACAACAATTCAATAATAATATAAAAATTACACCATTGAAACATAGTTCAGAGACCAAGACTTCAACAAAATCAACTTTAACCCCGCACACAAAATCTCGAGCACTTCATAAAAAGTTTGAGATAGAAAAATGCAATAAAATGATGCAACAATTAATAAAAAATGCTGCTAAAAATAGCAACACAAGAAACTCCAAAACTATGCACTCCAAAACATACTATCCCTACCAACTATTTGACAAAAACATGCCAAAATGATCATTTTTAGTAGGTTAATGCAATTTTTGAGTGAAATTAAGCTTTTAGACTCTCATAACCATTGTCTCTAAGTCTTTATGTGCTTTCTTTTCCAACCTTGGAGATTATTCCCACAATATTTTATCAATCACTGTAGGAGAGAAAAAACCCATGAATGGTAACAAGCATAGAATGAACCAAACTTACAAAATAAAGTAACAAAACATAGGTGATCTGACAAAGCTGGTTTACAATTTCTGGGAGATTCTAATTTTTGCTTAAATAACATATTTTTGGAAAACTTAATGATTTAAGCCTTAAAAAGTTCCATTTAAAGCATTCTTATTGTAGAGGGTTTGATAAAACTACCTTAGATCAAAACCCCTTGGATAGAACCCCCCTAGTTTTATACCATACCTATAACAGAGTCTCCTTTACACCTATCAAAATGCTGATAAAAAACCACTTTTGATTTACCTTTTGGGGGATCAAATGAATTCATTTAAAATTTACTTTTTTTAAAGTATGTAGTCCTTATTATAAGCTTCCCAAAAAGTATAATTTTAAATGAATTCAATTATTATTATATTTATTTTTTATTTCTTGTGAATGTGGGTTTTTCATCAAAAATCAAGCTCTTTGTTCTGCACATGTTGAAAAATAAAAGATTGTCAATTTTTTTTTTTGAAAACTATGAGTGCACTAGATATTGAAGTCCTTGATTCAGCAAAAAAAATTGAATTTCGATACATTAAAAAAAAAAAATGTTATACAATCCACCTATTTTTGAATTGTAATTGGTTTGACTTTGAAACTTGATTAAGGAAAAAATATTCAATAAAAAACTATGAAACCAATTGGAAGCACTAGATATCATAGTTACAAATCTAAATTCAAAAAAATTAGAATTTTATACTTCATGGAAAAAAATTATGTGTTATGCGGTGAGCGTCAATCCTTAAAAATGGTGTTTACTAAAAAAAACTAGTTTTTGAAGGAGATGGAAAAAAAAGTGCAATCTAATTCCAAAGTTTTTGAAAAAAAATATATTTAGAATCTACATAAAAAATGTCACAAATCACTATTTTACATCATCTTCAAATTCCTCATGATTTAGCTGCTATAAGTGCCTAAAAGTGATGATTTAGTTAGAAAAAATCAATTCATTGTCAAGTTTGGCCAAAATTTGTAAACCAGTATTGTGGGATCACCCAAATATCAAAACATCTCTAGCACCCAACTTGGGCAGCTAAATCCCAGTGCCCAAGAAGAAGGTATTTGCATGGTAAGAAAGTAACTTCTTGTGCCAAGTGTTGATTCATCTTTCCAACACACTCGATTGATTTGCTAAAATAAATTCTATTATCTTGCACCACTTTTAAGACAAATAATAAACATTTGATTTTTCCCACAAGCCACACCCTCCTTGGTCAAAAATAATAATTCATAAATATATGATATTTTGGCACCAAAAAAAATTTAATTAATTCATCTTGAGAAACCAACATTCTTGTTTTATCTATAGGTTCAAACTTACTATATTAGGAAGCCCAAGCCTCCTATAAATAGTAAGTGCTAAATTTAGAAGGGCGACATGATAATGTTATTCTTTATTGTTTATATTGTAAGTGGTTTCCCCATTAATATAAAGTTGCCATGGTGATTTACAAGTGTAGGGGTTGTCATGTATTTAAGGGTGACTTATCAAATATTCAATGTAATCAAATGGTTAAGATGTAGATTTATGTTAGAAGCTATGATTTGAAGACACATAAGTGACATTTTAATTATTTAAATTCATATATAGAAATTATAAATTTCTATATAAATAAGAGGTGGATAATTTTTATGAAAATATATGAATGGCATTGAGAGAATATAGAATTGTTTTTCAAAGTTGTAAAATAAAATACTTAACCTTAAAGACCAATTGTTAACAGCTATATTTTTTAACTCTAATTTTTAATATATATATATATATATATATATATATATATATATATATATATATATATATATATATATATATATATATATATATATATATATATATATATATATATATATATATATATATATATATATTCTATGTTATTCTTGCATTAATATTTATATTGTAATTGATTTCCCTGTTATAAAGTTGTAATGGTGATTTACAGATACATAGGGGTTGTCATGTATTTAAGGGTGATGTATCAAAGACATTATAATCAAACAATTAAGACTGCCAGAAGTTTATGTTTTGGGAGCACATAAGTAACATTTAATTATTTGATTGTGTAAGCATTATCTTAAAATAACATATTAGTACTAAATTATTAATGAATACTAAATCACTCTTTATTTTATATGTTGTAATTGTGAATGTTACTTGCATATCTATCTTTAGAAAAATCTATGTAAATGATATTAAGGGATCATTTTTCAAGTATCTATATGATTTAAATGAAATAGACATAGAGAATAATATCTCTCCAACATCTTTTACATGCATTTTTTTACAGATAAATATACTAATTGACTGTAAATTGTACTTATAAACAATTATCAAATTTATATTTAAAAATATTTAAATACATTCACACTAGCACAATTTGCTACTACCTATATTTTATGGACACTCACACCATTTTTTATTTAATTTCTTTTAGTGACTGTTTCTTCCATATCCCAACACTCTCCATCTTTGAGCCTAATTATAGGAAATGTGTTTTACTCATATCACTAAAAGTTATTTTTTTCCCATATTCCAATATCCCAACATTCTCCACCAAAAAAAGGTAGTTTGGTCTACCCCAACTCATATATATACAAATGTACATAGAAGCATGGAGATTCTTAAGTGCTACATTTTTCTTTAGGTGTTGCCACAGGTTCTTTGAATTTTCTCTATCAATAATCTCATCAATTTTCTCATCTCAACAAGACTATCAACATTTAACCTTTGACTCCTCTGAAGATCCTAGAGGAATTTTCTATTCATTTCATCCACACTAGCCATCTCTATACTCTTTGAAAGTACAACTCCACTCTCTTTCATTTGAGGATTTGAAGTAAACTCTTTATTCTTTTCTTGTTGTAAATACCTCTTTTTCTTATCACTTGGATAAATAAGAATAGTTAAACCCTCAAGATGGAAAGATCATTTATTTGATACCACTACAATATCCCTCTTGAATCAATTCCAAATATACAATAAATTATTTTTTCTCAAATACAAAAAGAGAGAAATCGGGTATATTGAAACTTTTATCAAAACCTTCAAATTTGCACTTGAATAATGTGAAACTAGAAAAAGGATTCCTTACTATAGGAAATGAATAACTTTTGCATTAAATTGTTGTTATTTACAACAACAAACAACAATTCAATAATAATACTACAAACTACATCATTTGAAATATAGTTTAGAGACCAAGACTTCAACAAAATCAACTATAACCTCACGCAAAATATCCTACACTTAATACAAACTTTAAGATAGAAAAATACATTAAAATACTACAATATTCAATAAAAAATTCTGCTAACAATAGCAACAAAACAAACTCCAAAACTATGCACTCCAAAACATACTATCCCTGCCAACTATTTTGATAAAAACATACCAAAATGACAATCTTTAGTGCACCAATGAAATTTTTGAGTGAAATTATTCTTGTAGAATCTTAAAGCCATTGTTTGTGAGTCTTTATCTCCTTGGTTTTCTAGCCTTGGAGATTATTCCCATAATAGTTTATCAACCACTACAAGAGAGCCAAAACTCATGAATGGAAGCAAGCATAGAATGAACCAAACTTGTGAAATAAAGTAATTAAAAATATCAAAACCTCTCTAGCACACAACTTGGGCACCTAAATCCCAATGCCCAAGAAGAAGATGTTTGCATGGTAAGAAAATAAATTTTGATGCCAAGTGTTGATTCATCATTCTAACACACAGTTGATTTGCTAAAATAAATTCTATTATCTTGCACCACTTTCAAGACAAATAATAAATAATTGATTTTTCTCACAAGACACACCCTCCTTGGTCCAAAATAATAATTCATAAATATATGATATTATTTCTACCAAAAATACTTTAATTAATTCATCTTGAGAAACCAACTTTCTTGGTTTATCTACAAGTTCAAACTTGCTATATTAGGAAACCCAAGCTTGCTATAAATAATAATTGCTAAATTTAGAAAGGGAACATGACAATGTTATTCTTGCTTCATGGTTTATATTGTAAGTGATTTCCCCATTAATATAAAGTTACAATGATGATTTACATGTGTAGGGGTTTCCATGTATTTAAGGGTGACTTATCAAATATTTAACAATCAAATGATTTCCTATTTAACAATCTTTAATATTTTATTTTTTCTATGTTATTATTGATTTAATATTAATATTGTAATTAGTTGCCCTGTTAATATATTAAAGTTGCAATGGTGATTTACATATATATAGGGGTTGTCATGTATTTAAGGGCGACTTATCAAAGGCTTGATAATCAAACAACTAAGATTGTCTTAAGTGTTGGTAAAAATAGGGACAAGCAAAACAATAAAATGCAATAGATAAAGAGAGGAAAGAACAACATACAGTAAAGATTTTAAAAACTTAAGACTTTTGTATTAATGCCTTTATAAAAAGAGTTGCCAGTGCTCTTGGATACATAGTGCCTTATTTCATTCATAAAAAATAGAGTATCATTCTTTTCTTTTGCAAAAAATAGAGCTATATTCCATGTGTTGGGAGAAGCTTCCAGAATACACCCAAAAATTGGAAGAGTCTAGATACATTTAAGAGAAATGTAGAAGCAGGAAGAGAGATGAAATAAATGTGATGGTTGGAGTGGTAGTTGGAAATGAAAGTAGGGGAGATTAGACAGGCTGAGTTGGAAGACCACATCACCAGTAGTCCCCCTTAATCTTCATTGCCAAGTATGTCCGCAATACCAATTCCTTCTCAAAGATGCTCAAAAACAATGTTTGCAAGTGGCTTCATGAAAAAATCTACTAGTTGTTCTTCTAACCTGCAAAACTCAAGATATATGTCACCATTGTTCACCAATTCTCGTATAAAATGATGTTGTGTATCAATATGATTGCTCTATTTATGAAAGAAATGATTTTTAGATAAAGCAATTGCTGAATTATTATTACAAAAAAAATAAAATTGTAGGTTCTTCTTGTGGATGCCTCAAATCTGAAAGTACTATTTTCATCCATACTACCTGACAAGTTGTTGATGTGGCTGCAACATATTCTGCTTCAGCTGATGAGAGTGTCACAATTGGTTGTTTCTTTGATTCCCAAGACATAGCTCTTGATCCTAGATGAAAGATATACCCTGAAGTGATTTTTCTATCATCCATGCTACCTCCCCAGTCACTATCTATATATCCAATCAGCTTGTAATCATGTGAAGATGTATACAAAATTCCAAAGCTCTTTGTTCCAGCTATATACCTTAAAACTCTTTTTCCATCTTTCCAATGTGATTCCTTTGGCTTGTCCATGAATCTAGAAATGAGACTAACCCCATACATGATATCCGGTCTTGTGGCGATTAGATACATGAGCCTGCCAACTAATATTTTCAATAAAGTTGCATCAACATTAGGAATTTTGTCATCCTTGCTAAGTTTTACGCCCAATGCAACTGGTGTAGGGGATGGATTCACATTTTTCATCTTAAATCTCTTCAACAAATCATTAGCATACTTGCTTTGACATATAAAAAAGCCTTGATCATTTTGACTTACCTCTATACCAAGAAAATATCTCATGAGTCCCAAATCGGTCATATCAAAAAAAAATTCATGGCTTCCTTGAATGAGTCAATTGACATGTTACTTATGAATATCAAATCATCTACATACAAGCACACTATCAAGATTTCTCCTCCATCATTCACTTTGACATACAAAGTTGGTTCATTTCCACACTTGTTAAAACCATTGTTCACAAAATAAGAATCTATCATGTTGTACCAAGCTCAGGGAGCTTGCTTCAAATCATATAGTGCCATTTTCAGTCTGTATACCTTATGTTCTTCTCCCAACACTTCATAACCGAGTGGTTGTTTTATATACACTTCTTCTTCTATAATGCCATTCAAAAATGTTGATTTAACATCCATTTGGTAAACCTTCCAATTATTTTGAGCTGCTATAGATAAGACCATTCTAATGGTATCTAATCTTGGCACAAGAGTGAATGTTTCATTGTAGTCTATGCCCAGCTGTAGTGTGAAGCCTTTAGCTACAAGTCTTGCCTTGTGTTTCTCTACTTTTCCATCAGCATTATACTTTGTCTTGTAAATCCATTTAACTCCAATCACATCCTTTCCTTTAGGAAGCTCCACTAGATCCCAAGTTTGATTCTTTTCAATTGATTGAATTTCATCATTCAGGGTTGCAATCCAATTGTCATCCCTAATTGCTTCTTCAAATAAATTGGATCTGTGTGATTGAAAATATGTGCGTATTAAAATGAAATAAATACTATTCAATCACACCAATGAAACTTTAAATCAAAGAAAAACTGATTAAACAAAGTAAAGCAAACTCTCAATGCAACAGCTCCTTTGAAGACGTCCCATTGTCCTCTATCTCCAGTATTTTTGCCAAAGCTCTCCGATTTGTATGCTAAGCTCCACAAAATGACTACTAAAGAACGAGATTTAAAAGTAAATGCATAAATACACTAAGAATGCAAGATTTTGAAGGTTGATAATGGAGGAATGTTGGTTGCTCAATTCTGCAGCATAACAATGCAATGATGAAGAATGATGGAGATGGATTGAAAGATTGAGGAATGATTTTGGCAGAATGCGGATGTCTGAAGAAGATCCGATCCAAATGGCTTGTGAAAGGTTTGATTTATAGATTTTCGATGTGGACAGAGATAAGATTTGATAAGATTGATAATGATTTGATTTTTGACAAAAGAGGAAATATGACGAGATGAGATAAGATTTTCGAAAGATAGAAAGATTTTGATTTATTGTTTTAAAGGAATTAAAACAAGATAAGATAAGATGTGAAAAAAGAAAGATTTTGATTATCTTTCAAAGGAAATAAACTCAAAAAGATGAGAAGGATAATTGATGAATTATCTAATTAAATAAATTAATTAGATAACGAGTTCAAATTTGGAAAGAAAGCGAAGATATTTTAAGATTTTATTAATTAAACAAATTTTGGATTTATTTAATTAACGCTAAATTTATGATTTCATTAATTAAATAATATAAATTATTTAATTAACATTAGAGGAATGGATGAAAATGATTATGAATCTAATTAAATAAATAAAATTTATTTAATTAAATATATGATGACATGGGTACCTAGGGCAAAGCATGCTACAAGGTGTCCAAACAATGCAATGTTGTGACAAGGTATCGTAAGAGGACAATTTTTTGATGTCTACATTTTGCCCCTCTTTGAGATGATGTTCGAGATGATGAGATTTGTGTCGAGTAACATCATTTCAAAGAAGTTAAGGTATGGATAGAAGAAAATGGATAATGATATAAAGATAGGATGATGATGGAATGATGATGCCCCCTCGAGAGGATAGGCGGGTTGAACAAACACGGGTAGGCTCTCGAAATGAAATGATAAGGATAGATAGGATGATGCAAGATAGAAAGTGGATGAAGGAGATGAATGATACATTATGCTGCAATGAAAGATGAGCAACCATGATGTTTGATATAGCACTAGACGTTATGCACCAAGATATAAGGACCAAGGTGATGATGTGTCTTGTGCCCCAGCATAATACAACCTTGTCTAGACGTATGAGGAAATAGACTTAGAGCATTAAAGTCCTAATGCACAAAAGGTATGATATGACCTTAGATGCAAAGGATAGTGCAAAAAGCTACTCCAACATACACAAGATATGAATATTAGCTAGAATGATACGGATTTGAAACAAATGCAAGATAAAATGATAACACACACAAGCAAGCAAGCAAGCATGCACAAATGATACAAAAACAAACAAGGAATTGTCCCTGTCAAGCTGTAAACCGTTGATTGATTGATTGATGATGATGATGATAGTGTTGTCATTGTGGGGAGCGGCATGTCCCTAGATCAACACAAGGATGATGATAATTGATTGATTGATTGGTTGATTCATTAGGTTTACAACAAGATAAGGATCAAGACCAAAGGATGTGATTGGATAATTTGACAAGATTAATTGACTTGATTGGTATGGATTAAGGATTGACTTGCATTTGGATTATTGCTTGGATTGATTGAAGATGATTTGATGTATGAAATGGATTTGATGAAGATGATTGATTTGGTTGAATGGTTGAATGATTGGATTGATTTGAATTGAGATGATGGATTGATTTTATTGCTTGGATTTTGTTGGATATTTGATTTTTGGATTTTTGACATTTTATGATTTTTGGATTTTGAAATGTTTTGATTTTTTTGATTTTTGAAATGTTTTGATTTTTTTGGATTTTTGAAATGTTTTAATTTTTTTGTATTTTTGAAATGTTTTGATGTGTCAAAGGATAAAAATTTGAGTAGCCTTTGTGCTAGATACCAATGACAAGGGGAAAACCAAGTCTAGGTGCAAGGGTGGGTGATGGGATTGATGGATGAAAGGGTGGGTGATGGGATAAGGGAGAAAAGGTTCATGATATATGGATGAATGGCAAGGATAGGTCATAGTGAATGAAATGGATGTATGCATCATAAGAGAGCAAGGATGTGATTTCCAAAGACTATGTTGCATAGGAATAACATGCCCCATTCTAGGTACAAGACTTAGGATTTTTCATGACAAAGCTTATGGCAATAGGATAATGATAGGCTTGTTTGGAAGGATGAGGTATATCAAGAGATACCCAAGACATGTTTCAACATTTTGGCCCTATATCTTCATCAAGATCAAAAGGAGAATGGTGGATAAGTGGACTCAATCTGATAAGTATGTATGATGGCTAAAGATGGTAGGTAGGATGGAAATGATAAGACATGAAAAGGATAGGTTGGATAGATAAGACATTGTGCCCCCAAGTGTAAGTGACATAGAAGATAAACCTACACATGATGCCTATTTGCTAGGTTTTCACCATGGTACTTATCCAAGGCGCCTGTTTACCAGGTTTTCACCATTGGATGAAGGGATTTCTCTTTACTTTTTTTTTGAATTTTTTTTGAATTTTTGACTTTTTGGATAGGAGGGACTCAAGTGTCTAGTTGTATGAAAGTTGATAGTCCTGCTAGGGATGGATGTCATTGCATGGACCATGTCAAGTGTCATTATGCTCATAGATGTTGGTAAGATATGACATGAGTGTGAGATGGATTAGGTAGATGGTGGATTATGATGTAGATTATGGAGGAAAATAGTGGATTATGATATGGATTATGTAGGGAAGATGATAGGGTTTATATGGGACTTATGAAAAAGATGAATGGGGAGGCTTAGCCAAAAGCATGGACCATAGGAAGATGATGGGGGAGATATGTAGGATAATGAGTGAAGGGTGGGGAGATGGAGGTATGTGGGATTGTTGTGAAATGGAAGGGAACCATGACCAATGGTTGCACACATTGTGATAAACTTTGAATCTTTTGATGTGGATGGGGTGTAGGAAGCAATGAAGATGTTTGCTTAGGAGGTGGAGGGTGTAGTGCTTTTGGTACCCACATAGACTTAGTATTTTTATGATTTTTAGTTTGCTTGTGGGTTTTAGGAATTTGAGACTTTTGAATGGAATGAGAATGTAGGATGGAAGTGGATGGTTGGGATTTTTGTGATGTAGATGCCTCGTTTGACTTGCTTTCATTTTTCTTAGGTACCCAAACCAATTTAGTTTTGGCCTTTACTTTTGGAGGTATGGGCTTATATAGCTTTTTAGATGTATTTTGCTTTGAATTTTTGTATTGATGTCCTAAGGCATGAAAACCCTTAGAATTTTTTATTTTATGGGTAGAGGCATTGAAATTATTGCTTTTGAATCCCATGGGTTTGGTGGAATGGGTGGAAGCTTCATGTTTATACAATGTGTGCATTTGTTGGTCATGATTAGGAATATTAGGGTATTTATGGATGGAGGGATAAGAGGATTGAATGGTAGGGATATTAGGTGTTGGGAGAAGTGGAGGTAGATTAGATGGAGGAATATTGGGAGTTGGAAGCAATGGTGGTAGAGTTGATGGTGGAAGGTGTATGGTCACATGCTTTTGACATTTGTAGGATGATGGAGGTGGAATTGCAACATATGTCTTAGGGATATGATAGGCTTTATGATGGAAAGTGGACTTAGGATGCATGGAGGAAGTACCAACATCTTTAGGTTGTTGTCCTTGGGGTGTAGGTCCAAGGTCATAAGAGTTTGGAGGGACTTTGACATGTATAGGCTCCAAAATATCTTGTTCATGAAAGTCTAGACCTTTACCTTGGTGGTTCATATTTTGGAGTGTGCAATGGACAATAGGACTAGGTGTAGGTGAAACACTAGACATGATTTCCTTATTGGATGGAGAAGATAATGGTTGTGGTTGTTCGAAGGAGGAACATTCATGAATGAAGGTAGAAAGACCAATAGGATATGATGGAGGACTTGCAATGGGATCGGTAGTGGGTGACATGGGATCATTGGGATCTTGATTAGCATTGTGTTCACTTAGATCCAAGGTATTTGTTTGATCTTCTATGTGTTCTTGGGAGGCACTTGTCTCATCAAGGGAAGTGAATGTTGATGGATCATGGATAGGACTAGGTTGAGGTGAATTTGGAATATCTTTCTCATGGATGGGTATAGGATCAAGTTGTTCTTGGATAGGCTCTTCATCATTATGGATATCATCTTGATCATAAAAACGATATAGATTATGGATGGGTTGGATGAAAATGATTTGATCTTGATTAGGACTAGGGCTTGATGTTTCCACATGCTTGGGAGTAGAATCTTGATATAACTCTTGGGTTGCTTGAATGAAATTGCAAGGGGATGACTCTTGAAGAGACTTGACATGTTCTTGATGGTCAACGACATATGAGCATGAAAGAGGGTGACTTGGACTTATGACGGGAGACTCTCGAATTGGCTCAAGGGGTTGTGGATGACATGGTTGACTTGAAGGACTTGGCATGATGTTTGAGGACTCTTTGGTATGTTCAAGTATATGTGTTGAATGACATGGCGACAATCTATTCCTTGCTTGTAGTCCTTGGATCACATCCTTTGGAGGTGTAGGGGTGGATTTAGGCAATTCCATGGGTTTACTTTTGAAAAATTTGTACCATGGAGTTGATGTATTGGCAAGTGGATTAGAGGATGGTAAGGGTAATGAAGGGGTTAATGGGTTGGAAAGTGTAGGGACCATTGGATTAGGACTAGGACATGGTGGCTTTATGATAGGTTTTTGATTGGATAGTGGTATGATATACTTAGAGGGTGCATAAACTAGATTAGTGTTCCCCTTGTCAAATGGAACATGAGAATTGAAAGGCTCTTGATTTTGCTGCCAAGGTGGACTTGGGCTCCTATGTTCTTGCAGTGATAAGGGTGGATGTGTTGATGTGGCATTGACATGCAAAGAAGTGGATGGATTAGATTGGTATGAGGTGGAAGGGTGATAATGAATGGATAGGGGATAATGTTGTGGTTGTTGGATTTGACAAGTGGCAATGAATTCATTGGCTTGAGCTAGGAGGTGTTGGATTTGAGGTGATTTGATTTGTTGAAAGTTTTGGAAGAGGGTTTGAAGGCTTTGTATGGTTTGATGGTCTAGGGGTTTGGGTACTTGGTGAAGTGTTTGAAGGAGGTTTTGAAGTTGAGATGTTAGGTCTTTGTGTTCGAATGTGGGCATGGTGTCACACATGTGTGTAAGCTCTTGCATATCGATTTGTTCCTCAAAGTATGTAACATCATTCATGTAATCATTAGCGGTGCTAGGAGAAGCCCCTCGAAGTCTGATTTTATGTTTTGGTTTTGTTTCATGATTTGAACTAGAGAAAGGGACTCCTTGAATGATGATCTCGGACTTAGGTTTTGTCTCATGATTTGGCCTAGAGGGATAGCCCCTTTGAGTTATGATTTTGGGCTTATGATTAGGATTGGGCTTGTTTATGATTATGACCATTTTGACAAGTGGTGATGGTGATGATGTGGAATGATAAGATTGGATGACTTGGTTTGATTAGGATAAAATGGATAGGATCTGGATGTGTTGGAAGAACATGTAGAGTGACTTGTCTTTATGTGTTTGATGTTTAGCTTGATTTGGAAATATTTAAATGAATGGTCACACATGCACACACATGAATCACACACGCAAGACACATAAGCAAGTTTGAATTTGAAATTATGAATGTGATTATTAAGCACACACTTAAAGAAGACACATCAACAAGTCCTAGAACTAGTCAAGTGGGTATGGCCAATTAGGTTTCAAACTAATTTGAACAAGGTTGACTAAGGATGATTTGAAAGAAAAATCCTGCCACACAGCCGGGAGAAAGGGGTAACCCACCCTTCACCTTCACTTCCCAAAGGTATAAAGTTCTTTGGGGCTTAGCCAAGAGTGATAAGATTTTAACTTCCAAACAAGCGTGTCTTTCGATTCACACTTCGATTGAGGTCGTCCCTAGGGGTGATGAAATCCCCTAGCAGGCCTCCTATGAAGGGTTTGACAAAAGCAAATCAAGTGAGGTGTTTGTGATCACACACGCACTTGATTCACGCTCACAATGATTAATTTCCCTTAGATTAGAAATGAAACATGTGTAAAAAAAGTTCAAACACTTGTTCTTTTTAAATCCCAAATCAAAATGTGATGGAAGATAGTGGTGAATTTTAGACCAGATTTTCAATATGTGATTGAAGACAATATTCGTTTTAAGAGCCCAAATCCAAATGTGTTTGCAAACAATGATTAATTTTATGCCCCAAATTGAAATGTTTGACAAACAAGACTAAGAGATTAAGGATGGAATGAGTGCACCTGGTTATTTTCGCTTTCCAAATTGTTGTTGTGAGTGATATTGCTGCTACTAGAACTCTTTATGATCACCTAAAAGATCAAAAAAAATAATATTATAATGCAGCAAAAGGAGAAAAAAAAAAAACAAACTCATCAGAAAATTGCGATTTCAGATACATGTTTTTAACATAGCCGAATTAGATTTTATTATTTGATGATTTTATTGATCTGAAAAATGAAAACTTAAAGAAGAGATCCCTATTAATTTTTTGAGAGCTTTCCAGAAATGTAAAGAAGTCAGAAAGATTCTCTGTTTTGCTCTCAGAAACGCGGATTTATGGAAATCACACAGAAAATGAAGATCGGATTTTTTTCGCACTGTATTGACCTCAAAATTAAATCTGTAAAACACAGACCCCTATTATAATTTAAATAGCTTTCCAAAAAAGAAAAAATTTCTGAAAAATTCGTCGATTTGCGTCCAGAAAATAAATTTTATGAAAAAACATAAAATTATGATAACTTCTTCAAAAACAATGATAAACCCTTGATTTTTTTACTGTAGCCTCTTGAGATAATACAAAAGATCCTGTAAAAATATTGTAGAAAAATTCGCATCTGTGTAGAAGATATGAAGAAATTGGTAAAACTTGCAGTTTTTTCCAAAAATTGTCAGATCTGCATCAAAAAAATCAATAAAACCTGCAAGTAGATATTAAAAACGGGGCAAAGGCCCCACGGTGGGCGCCAAAAATGTGTGATTGAAAATATGTGCGTATTAAAATGAAATAAATACTATTCAATCACACCAATGAAACTTTAAATCAAAGAAAAACTGATTAAACAAAGTAAAGCAAACTCTCAATGCAACAGCTCCTTTGAAGACGTCCCATTGTCCTCTATCTCCAGTATTTTTGCCAAAGCTCTCCGATTTGTATGCTAAGCTCCACAAAATGACTACTAAAGAACGAGATTTAAAAGTAAATGCATAAATACACTAAGAATGCAAGATTTTGAAGGTTGATAATGGAGGAATGTTGGTTGCTCAATTCTGCAGCATAACAATGCAATGATGAAGAATGATGGAGATGGATTGAAAGATTGAGGAATGATTTTGGCAGAATGCGGATGTCTGAAGAAGATCCGATCCAAATGGCTTGTGAAAGGTTTGATTTATAGATTTTCGATGTGGACAGAGATAAGATTTGATAAGATTGATAATGATTTGATTTTTGACAAAAGAGGAAATATGACGAGATGAGATAAGATTTTCGAAAGATAGAAAGATTTTGATTTATTGTTTTAAAGGAATTAAAACAAGATAAGATAAGATGTGAAAAAAATAGAAAGATTTTGATTATCTTTCAAAGGAAATAAATCCTGAAAAAGATGAGAAGGATAATTGATGAATTATCTAATTAAATAAATTAATTAGATACACGAGTTCAAATTTGGAAAGAAAGCGAGAAGATATTTTTAAGATTTTATTAATTAAATAAATATTTGATTTATTTAATTAACGTTAAATTTATGATTTCATTAATTAAATAATATAAATTATTTAATTAACATTAGAGGAATGGATGAAAATGATTATGAATTTAATTAAATAAATAAAATTTATTTAATTAAATATATGATGACATGGGTACCTAGGGCAAAGCATGCTACAAGGTGTCCAAACAATGCAATGTTGTGACAAGGTATCGTAAGAGGACAATTTTTTGATGTCTACAGGATCAGCTTGTGTTAAGAATGCAAAATTAGAGCATAAATCATCATTTTCAGCCTCTTGTATTTCATCATAAATCTCTCTTAGACCACGTGTCTTCTTTGAAGTGTTTATGGACCCTGATCTTAGTGATGCAAGTGTTGGATTAGAAGAATCACTATTGTTATTACTTGTTGGAGTAGTAGGATTTGGAGTGGTAAGTGCCCTAGAAGGTGTTGTAGGAACATTTGCTTGTGTAGTAGGATTCACAACTTGAGTTTCATTCTCTTCATTCTCTTGTGGAACACTAGCTGCAACTATAGTTGTTTTGTCTATGTTGCTATCCCATGCTTCTTCTTCAACAAACTCAACATTACAGCTTATTATTAGCTTCTTTGTGATAGGATTGTATAGCTTATATGCCTTGGATTGTTCACTATATCCCACAAATATACACTTTTCTCCTCTATCATCTAGTTTCTTTCTCAACTCTTGAGGTATCAATGAGTATGCTAAACATCCAAAGACTCTAAAATGTGCTATGCTATGCTTCCTTTTGCTCCAAGCTTCTTCTGGTGTTTTATTTATCACTACTTTTTTTGGGCATCTATTTAATATATATACTGAACATGCAACCGCTTTAGCCCAATACTCATTTGGTAATTTTTTTGCTTTTATCATACTTCGTGCCATTTCCATGATTGTTCTATTCTTTCTCTCAGCTACTCCATTTTTTTGAGGAGTATACCTTGCTATAAATTGTTTTCTTATGCCATTTTCTTTGCAAAAATTCTGAAAATCATTTGATATGTACTTTCCACCTTGATCAGTTCTCAATGTTTTGATATAGTATCCACTTTCTTTCTCAACTTTTTCCTTGAACTCCTTAAAAACAATAAATGCATCTGATTTATATTTCAAGAAATAAACCCACACTTTTCTGCTGAAATCATGAATAAATGTCAAGAAATAAAGTTTTCAACTTATGGATGGTGTTTGCATAGGTCCACAAAGGTTTGAATGTACTATCTCAAGTGGATGATTTTCTATATAAGACTCCCCAACTGGAAAATTTTTCCTATGTTGCTTTGCCAATATGCAACTTTCACATGTTGTCTTTAGTGGCTCTATTGGTGGCAATCCATATACCATTATTTTCTTGTACAACAACTACAATCCTTTGAAGTTTGTAAATGTCCAAGTCTTAAATGCCATAGCTAAGATTCATTTTTATATGAAGCTTTGAAAGCTAACTCAACAAACTTTTCCAAACCTTGTGGCTATAAGAATAGTTCACTTTGGATTCTAAGTGGAAACATCCTATTTTTTGTCATCTCAACTTTTGCAATCAACCTATTGCTTGGTTTATTGTCTAGAGTCACACATTCACCATTTTCAAAATATATTCTATATCCCTTTTGCACTAGTTTCCCAATGCTTATGAGATTTTGTTACAATCCAGGGACATATTATATATCAAAAATATTCTTCTCCTCACCTTGCTTAGTTCTTATGTTAATTGACCCTTTGCCCATGACTGGAAATCGTTAATCATTTCTCAATTTTACTTATGATTTTACTAAATCATCTATTGTTGCAAACATCTCCTTACTCCCACTCACGTGATTATTGCAACCATTATCTAAGAACCATACTTCTTTGGAACTCTCTTGTGCTACATTGCATGTTATCAATATGGTGTTTCCTTCACTAGTGTTGGGATGGTTTTCATTTGTAAAATGTACCTTTTGCTTATTCATGTCATATTGTCTTTTCCTACATTCAGATGCAAAATGCCAAAATTTATTGCAATAATGGCATTGGATGTTGGATTTATCATACCTTTCTCCATGATGATGGCTATGAGAATGGTTGCTCCCCCTTCCTCTTGTTGGTGTAGAATGAGCATGTGGACTTGATACTGGTCTTCTGCTCTCAAATTGTGTATTTTATCTTCCTCCTCTTGGTGTAAAACGTCCTCTGCCTCTACTGTAATTTGATCTCCCTCTTGTTCTGCCAAATGAAATTTAGGTCTTGAATGCATTTTCCAATGATGATGACCCTGATCAATTTAATATTTGCTCATGTACTAAAAGTGATCCCATTAATTCATCTACTAATAGTTGAGTAAGATCTTTGGCCTCTAGAATGGCTACTATAACTGGATCAAACTTTGTAGATAAGCTTCTAAGTATTTTCTCTACAACTTTTTGATCTTCAATGATGTCTCCATAGGATCTAATCTGATTTACTATTGGCATTGGAAGAGTGGAGAATGAATCTGTTGAGTCTGAATCCTTCATTTGTAGGTTTTCAAAATCCCTTCTAAGAATTTGTAATTTTGTTATTTTTACCTTATCTATGCCTTGGTAAGTTGTTTACAAACTTTCCCATGCCTATTTTGATCTTGTGGCAGTTGCAACTTTTGGAAAGATTGATTCCTCCATTGCCTACTGAATGATAAACAATGCTTTAGCATCCTTCTTCTTGTTTTCTTTCAATAAATCCTTCTCAGCCTATGAAAGTGCCTGATATGCTTGTTAGTCTGCTAGTTCAGGAAACCCATTTTCAATCAAATCCCAAACATCTTGGGAGCAAAATAGGGTTTTCATTTTTATGCTCCAATAGTCATAATTTTTTCCATTAAAAATTGGAATATGGGATTGTGCAATGCTTCCACTTGTTCCTACCATGATTTTCAAAATAAAAATTACCTTTGCAATAAAATCCTTTTCCTATTTTCTTC
Organism: Sequoia sempervirens; assembly: GCA_007258455.2. Classification (NCBI taxonomy): domain Eukaryota; kingdom Viridiplantae; phylum Streptophyta; class Pinopsida; order Cupressales; family Cupressaceae; genus Sequoia; species Sequoia sempervirens. Next base: position 24,230 of record VDFB02130807.1, read on the forward strand.
AATCTTCCTTTTCTCTACAAATCCTTTGAACTATTCCGTCCCTTTGCTATCTGCTTTTAAAAGAAACTGTGATGATATAAACCAATAACTTTAAACCCCCTATTTTGATGGCAGCTTCAAAATCTCCAAACAATAACTATTTACTCTGCAACTTGTATCCTTTCTCCATGCAATTTAAACCCTTACTGCAAACTTTGGAATGTGTGGCTTCTAACAACTGTAGCTTTCTTCATGGTCTGATCTTCTGGAGCTTTCAACACCTAGCGCTTCCCACAATCAATTCTGCTCTGATACCACTTTGTTGGTAAAAACAGGGACAAGCAAAACAACAAAATGCAACAGATAAAGAGAGGAAAGACACACAAAAACAACATACAACAAAGATTTTAAAAACTAAAGACTTTTGTATTAATGCCTTTATCAAAATAGAGCTGCCAGTGCTCTTGGATACATCGTGCCTTTTTTCATTCATTAAAAACAAAGTATCATTCTATTCTTTTAAAAAAAACAGAGCTCTATTCCATGTGTCGGGAGAAGCTTCCAGAATATGCCCAAAAATTGGAACAGTCCAGATACATTGAAGAGAAATGTAGATGTGGGAAGAGAGACAAAATAAATGCAAAGGCTGAAGTGGTAGTTGGCAACGTAGGAAGGGGAGATTAGACAGCTGAGCTGGAAGACCACGTCACTAACATGAAGTTTATGTTCTCGGAGCACATAAGTAACATTTAATTATTTGAATGTCTAAGCATTATCTTAAAATAACATGTTAGGACTAAATTATTGATGAATACTAAATCATTATTTATTATATATGTTGTAATTTTGAATGTTACTTGCTTATCTATTTTTAGAAAAATAATTGTAAATGATATTAAGAGATCGTTTTTCAAGTGTCTATATGATTTATATGAAATAGACTTAGAGAATAACATCTCTCAACATCTTTTACACATATGTTTTACAGATAAATGTAATAATTGATTATAAATTTTAGTTATAAATAATTATCAAATTTATATTTTAAAAAGTTTAAATACATTCACACTAGCACAATTTTATTCCCATATTCTAATATCCCAACATTCTCCACCAACAAAAGCCAGTCTGGTCTGCCAACTCGTATATATACAAATGTACGTGAAAGCATGGAGATCTATTATTTATTTATAAATGATATGCAATACTATTAAAAACTGAATTTGAAGGTGCCGTGGGTGCTGCTACAAAGACGATGTATGGCTTAAAATAAGGAGAGAGAAGAAAAAAAAAGGATTTATATAGACACAGCTCAGTAATATGCAGAGTTGGATAGAAGTGAAAAAAGTGACAGCACAGAATGCCACCATGAACAAATGATGTGGTGAAGACTCTGCGTGTACTCCTAAAGGTAAGCAATTTGTTTTTACTTACACTAAGAGAGGTTAAACTAATCAACAATTACGCACCAAAGAATGAGAACAAAAACTGGCGGCAGTTATTACCTGTAGGGTGGTTTTTCTCTAGTAAAACAATTGAAGCCAAAAGTAGTTGCCGACAATCAAAAGTGGTTTTTGTCTGTTAAGAAGTTATCACTTATCAGCAAGCCTCCATAAAAATAAGTTGATGACAGCTTAAAGTACTAGGTATGCTCATCACTTTAATTCAAAAATACTGCGTATAATCTGAATTACAAAGCATGCACTATGTTATTTTAATATTTTTGTCCAAGACTAATGTTAAATATGTAGCGACGTCCGGGGAAGACTTTTAGTAAAGCCTTATCTATTGGACTATCAAACGAGAAAAACGGTCTGTGGCTGTTAAAAGCTTTATCCGCATCATCAAAGCATTTCCTTGGTTTTTAAATTATTATTGCCTTCACAATCCAAATTCTGTTGTGGGAAGTTGATAATTTTTCCAGCTAAGATTTGCGCATATCCACAAATCACATCTATATAAGTCGTCTAACTTGTTTAGAAGACATCGCCAGCAGATAATCTGATTTAAAGATTGTAAAGAGTTTGAAGATTTTTCTAATTGCAGTCAGAGATAAAGTAGAGCGAGATCAATGGCCTTCTATACACGCTTTGTAGTTGTCACAATGCTTTTGCTTATTGGTATCTCATTATTTCAGCCAACATTCGCTGGTGGCTGCGGCAGTTCAGCAAGAAAAAGTAAGCGCAACTTCTCCTTTGCTTCTTCATTTCAAATATTTAGATTATACACATTTTGTTTGGAAAGTGGTGTGATTTTGATCTTTTACTTGCTCACTTTGATATTTGGGCATATACCTCATAAAGGATGGAGAGGAATCACCGTAAGAGGTGCTCAATAATCTTACGAATAGAATTTGAATTTAGTTGAGAGTTTTTTTGAGCTAGTAGAGATGAGCTTAATGTAGGGAATTTAATTGTGAAGAATTGAAAATTATATGAAGGCAGGTTAAATTTGAAGTGGAAAGAGAAAAGGGTTGTTATATGTTTCAGAGTTTTTTTTTTTATATATAATGAAATTTTGAGCATCAGAACAAAATTTTATAAGAAGAAATATTTACAATTATCATCCTGTGGGAAATTTGAATTGATTGAGCAATGCAGTTGAATTTAATGCCATGAACTAAACTTGAGCTCACCCTAAGAAAAAATATTAAACTGGAACAAAATTTAATGGTTATTCACCTAGAAAAACTAAAACAAAATAACGTAAGATTCACCATTGTTTTGAAAAACTATTTCACTTTCTTTTTGCATGGTTGATTGGCTATAAATATGAATTTGCAAATGTAAAAGCAATAATTTTAAGAGGAAACATTTTAATTACTGATTTCCTATTACTCAACAAATCTAGGAACTCTTTTTATCTTCTCCTATTTTTAATGCAGGGAAAATATTAAGCATGGAATATCTAAAGGTAAAGCACCACGATGGCATTGATGAAGCTGCTGTTGTAAACTCCACCAGTGAGCAGGGTTTGTCAAAGGTTTGCTTGAATCCCAGTTATATTTCCATTTGTTTTTGTTTTACCCACATTACAAACAAGACTAACTGAAGTATGCTCTGTAAATTTGAAATCAGGTGATTCATCAGCGAATACAAGGGAAAACTGCCAGTGAAGAAAATGGGCAATCGGGATCCTTGAGGCAGAGAAAGCTGAAGCCAAAATTTCACTGCAAAAGAGAAATTCCTGGAGGTCCAGATCCTCAACACCACTAAAGCAACTCTATGAAAATAATAAATAAATCCAGTCCATTGGATTCAAGTGCACCGAGTTTGTTTAGCTCCTACGTAATCCCATTTCCATCTTCCTTTCTTCATTGGCAACTCCGTCAACGTGAATGTAGCCACTTTTGCGGTCATTGTTATCTTCATAGCAGAGAAAGCAAATTTTGACTCCTCTTTTCAATATGACTAAGTATTAAGAATATGTGATAAGAGTATAGTATGGTTTGAGAGCTGCAGATTATGTACTCTGTGTCTCCCTGCTTCTTTATTAAAGATGAATTTTAAAAGAGTTTATTTCAGTGTCACGTGCATTGCCATTTCTTTCCAATTTTTATTTTCCTATATACAATGTGTATTTTCTGTTACATTGTGGGGTATATTCACACAAACTACTGCATTCTAATATGTCAATCTTTTGGGCTCTTCTATTCTATTCATCAAGGCTATCTTCTCGCTCCGTCTCTTTATGTGTTCACTGCTGAAGGCTTTGGCTATCTCTTAACCTGTACAGTTTCTCAATCCCTGATCAAACAGATTTCTCTTTCCAATGGCCACTTTGTGGATGATTCTTTTCTCATTCTTATTGAGTATGAGGATGATTCTTTTATCTTCCCTTTGTTGAGCGCTTCATTGTTTGGATATTTTTTCTTTACTTTTTGGTTCAAGCATCGAGTGACAAAAGATCAAATCCTATAGACAATTTTTCCTTCCCAAGTCAAGTTGCTTAGATAATTTTGGCTGAAAATGGATTGAACAAGAAGTTTTTGTACTTTTCGAGCATACTTTTTTCATGTCAAGCTTCTCCTTTTATTCCTTGGTAGGCTGTTGACATCAAAATTAAAAAAAATATCAACTATTGAATAACTAAGCCTCTTTTCTTGGCTGGTAAGTTCCAAATTTGTTCTAAAATATTTGCTACCACCCATGTTTACTATGTTTACTATTCCTGCTATTCGGTGTTATTAAAATCTTTTTATTGAAAAATTAAAAAATTACTTCATGATTTTTGTTGAGCTTTCATTAATGGTCACCACAATTTTCACCAAGTTGCTTTGGAGTGTTATTGCATCCGTCAAGATTTTGGAGGGTTAAGCCTTCTTTCAATCCATTGGCAAGGAATTACTTTGCTTTTCAAATGAATTATTAAATCCTTAGAAGGAAATTCATTAGGTATTCTATCAACTCTAGTGTCCTTTCTAGTAGGAAAGCCTAGAAAGGGTTTGATTTGGGCACTCTTCTTACCATGCGAGAGTCTATCCAAATTATAGGCACTTTGGTTGTCAAACATATCTCGAAACCTTGTGATACTATTAAGTGTTGGATTTTATGGCTAGAAAATTATGTTTGCATTAGTCTCTCTATTGATCAACATTCTATATGGTGCTCTCCAATTCTTTCTTGTGCAGAGTTCACACAAAAATATAAGCTTATTAATGTAGTATCATAAATTGTCAACCTTGACAATTTCACACTATGTTTAGCTTTCCCTAATGTGCCTACACCTAATTATGCTCGTAATTTACCTGTTGTATTATCATTTTCCAGAAAATTAGAATACAATTGAGAATTAAAACTAATTAGTGATTAACAATAATTAAAATTTCAAAATAGGTTTCGTCTAGGGCAATACCACCCTTGACAAACTTATTTTGGCCCAATTTTGACTATGTTATTGTTGAAATTTTTACATTTGAAAATCCAAATTCATTTGTTGGATTTTCATAATTAATTTTACTAGAAATGAAGAAATGGATATATATAATTCTTTTTCACCATTTAAAAACCTAGGCAATTTGAATTCCAATTGTGCATTCTAAAAAATAGTCAAGGCAATTCAAGAGTAGAATTAGTAGCATTGTTAATTTTTTTTCATCAATCAAGATTTATGTTAACAATGCATCAAATTTATAAGTAAGATTGTTCATGTTTGTGTTTATTTGTTTTGTGAGTACTAACACTTGTAGGATGTGCCTTTGTTGATCATGACTGGGGATTATGAGAGTGGGATTTTTATGATGGGTGATAGAGATAGGTGGTTTGTGGATGATGAGACATGTAGGATGAGATGGGGGATGGGATTTTGGGATAAAGGGCCCAAAAGGGACTTAGTAGGTGTCCTAGATGTGTGATGGTGGATTGTGGGACAAAGGAACCTAAAATGGATTTGGAGAATGAAGGAGGGATATGGATAGTTGTTTTGAGGTGATATGATGGAGGATGGGGGATGGCTACAAATTTTTTGAAGGAATGATGGGGAGTTCCTATTATTCATTTGGAAGAGGTTCACTTAGGATATTTAAAGGTTGTACCAACATGTTTACATTATGAGCCTTGAGATATATATCCAAGGCCTTGTGCTCATGGATTTCCATTGATATGAATGGGCTCCAATATACCTTGCTCATGAAGGCATAAGCCTTTTCCTTTATAGTTCATGGTCTTGAGAATTCAATTTACAATAGGATGTTTCTTATTCTAGAAGCATGATGTGAGTCTATTATTAGGAGGAAGATGGGTGGTGGATATGATTTATTCTTCTAATGCAAGAGAACCACCATGGGTGAATGTAAAAGGGACGAGGGGATATGGAGGTGGTCATGGGATAGTTTTGGTAGGCGGTGATAAAGGATCATGAGATGGATATTATGGGATGGTAAGATCTTGATTTGGAGGAGGGTGTGATAAGGGATCATGAGAGGGAATAGGTGGGATGGTAAGGGATCATAATAAGAATTAAGTGGGATGGTAGGATCTTGATTGATAAGGGAATCATGAGATGGAGTGGAGGAGATACTATGATCTTAAGATGGGGTAGATGGGATTGTGGGATCTTAATTTGGATGAGGAGATGTATTGGTATGCTTTGGAACAAGTTCTTGGCATGTTTCAACTTGTGTGTGTGGTAGGGTGATGGAGGAATGTTGAATAGACTCCTCAAATGGGGTAGATGAAAGGATAGAGAATGCATGAAGCTCATGGGAGTGGATTTGGTTAATACTATGAGTAGGAGAAGGGGATTGGATTTAGGTGGCTTGGATGGGTTAGGTGGCTCTAGGACTAGAAGATGGGGATTCAATGGATTTGATGGGTTTGAATGTTTCAACAGTTTGTATGGTTTTAGGAGTGGGAATATAAATGATAGGTGTGGGATGTAGAAGGAGTTCATCACTAATGACTATGGATGGTTGAGTGGGGTGAAATGACTTTACAACTTTGGGATGTGGATTTGGTGATGAATTCTTTATGCGGAGTCCTTGGATGGTATTTGGAATGGGATACTTGTATATTTTAGGCTTAGATGGATGGTTAGGACTAGATGGAGGATTATGAATAGCTGGAGGACTAGGATTATGAATTGGGGGATTATGATTATATGGAGGAGGTAAGTATGATGGATTGGAGGGAGGATTAAGGTATCATGAAGTGGAAGGTGGAGCAATAGAGGAGGAAATGGATGTGGGTTAATATAGGAGGAAGTGGATTGTGGGTTGAGATAGGAGGACATGGATTGTGGGTTGCGATAGGAGGATGTGGATGGTGGATTTGAACTAGGGATAAAGGTGATAGTTTTTTTGGTGCAAAGATGGAGATATGGATATTGGATGAGAGGGATATGTGGGGGGTAGATAAGAGAGATGTGGATGAGGAATAGGATGGAGATATAGATACCAGAGCTAATGTATTTACCTCATGAAAGGTATCATAACTATTGCTAGTGGGTGTAGATAGAGGAATACTCAGATAACTTGGATGAGTAATTAGATTTTGGAAGATGCTTTCAAAAAGGTTTCTAGAAATGATAGCATAAAAGGGATCTATTTTGTATTCATCTTGATCAATAAGACTTTCATCATCATCAATGTAATTGGGATCTCACTTGATCACTATTTGTGGTTGCATTGAGTGAGGATAAAGATTCATGATGTTGGATTAGATGGGTATGGGTGATGGAAGATTTGGGAATAGATGATTAGAGGGTAAATAGAATGGATTAGAATAATGTGAGAGAAGGGATATTAACATTTGTTTTTATATTTGAAGATCATAGTGGTGGATGTATTAAAGCTCAATCGGGATTTAGATTAAGCTCATATTTGGATTTGATTTAATCTTAGATTAGAATGATTTTTATGATATTGTGGGAGGGTCTCTTAATGTTCAAGGATGCATCTAAATTGATGAGG
>VDFB02130808.1:0-20607 GCA_007258455.2 Sequoia sempervirens
TCAAATCTCTATCCCAAATTATAATGGAATCCATTTGTATACCTATTCATTCATTAAGGAGTAATCCAAAATATGAAAAGAAGCTATTTGAGCACGTTGCTAAGTATCCCAATAATCCTTTTATAATAAAATTGCCATGCAATATTAAAAAATGATCACCATGACTAAACAACCTAGTGAGTTCACTAATCTATCCCTAGATAGAGCAATAATTAACTAAAACAATCTAACTTAATTTATTTAATTAAATCCTATGACGGATTAACATAAGCAACACCGACCCCTTATATACTTTAACACAACATAATTTATTTTCTAATCTAATATTCATTAAGTTGACCAATACAGCCATAGTCATAAGTGATGCGACCTCAATAATAGGGTAACTAAATAAGCTTCTACAAAGATCATAAGACCCACATATGTTTATATCTGGGTAAGGGTATTCTTACACAAAGTCGCGTGTTTATGTATCAATGAAGTCAAATACCCACAAAATTCACTTATTTTATCAAGACACAAGTCATGCATTTAAGCTATTCAAATCAAGATCAAAAGAAGAATAAAATAGCGGAGACAACGTATTTCTAAATGACAACCACTTCACACACTGAGAATAGTGAACAACAATTCAGGGCATCATTGGGGAAGCATTGTTCGTTGAGCTCAGAACAGTAAGGACGATCAATGGCGTGATTCGAAAAGCAACGAGATTGATGAATGCTGGAGGCACTTAAGGGAATACCTTGATGCATCTATTTTTATGCCATAAATGGTGTATTAATTGAAGATATGAATCCTCAAAGAAGGAACATTTCTAGAGGTTAGATGATTGTCGGATAAGCACAAAAAGGGATTACGCAAGGGAGATTTCCAAGAGTCTAAAGTTCATTGTAATCATCAGCAACAACTGTTATGAAGAGTATCCAATGACATGACCCAGACACAGAGGTGATGCTTTCATTAATATGCACAAAACAAGGTCAAGCTGGATACAGTATAATGGTCATGCCTCCAAAATCGAGCTGGCTGGAGAAGATGAATTAAAAGGGAATGACGCACCAGCTAATTATGGGGGAAAATTGGTGATGATAAATGAGAAAATATGGGAATTACAGACCTTTAAGAGTTTCCAATTCCATTTGGAGTATTGGCGCATGGTAAACAGGTGAATATCAATCGACAATTCAGATTGCCTATCACTAGGCAAGTGGTACCCTGTACAGATATAGTAGCATGCAAGAGACTTCCTCACTACGGATACCAACTAGAATGAACATACTAAAAGACTCTTAGCGCTTAGAACCCAGGCATCAATGTGAAAATTAATTCACACACAAGAGATGGGAAGCGTACCACAATTAAGAACATTGCAACAAGGATTGGAGTCAACTATCTGGATGCATGAATTCTACCAGTATTGCATAATTTTGGTTGAATAGGGAATAAGGACGGAAGTCTATGAATAATGTATTATATGTGTCCCTCCTATCAAGAAGACGAAAGCTAAGAATCTCTAATTAGAATAAAACAAAATAAATCCTTTAAAGCATTAAGGGGAAAAGTAAGAGATTTGAAGGACATGCCTATGAAGAGCACAAATCCCAAGTTCTGTCTAGATGAAGCTTTTCCTCCATAGCTTTCAAGTAGCGAGAAGTTCCTTCTCCATTCTATATTTTCTTTCTTCCAAACAATTCCTCCTCCCAAAACCCTTTTCTCCCCCAAGAACATGTCTTAGTCCCGAAAATGAAGATCACGTCCCACGACCTTCCTTCTTCCCCATCTACTTGTGCCAACTCTAGGACCTGAGGTTTCTCAAGTCATTAAGCAATAAGTTTCTACAGTCACGCTGAGATCTATTCCTCCTTTCAAATGTAAAGTGGATTATCATCTATTCCCCATCTTGGTCGCAACTGAATGCTCCCCCATAAGCACCCATTTAAAAACGAGACAACTACCGCCACAAAAGAATGCGGTAGAGATAATACTTCCTCTCAAAAATTTCTCAGGAAGACATAATAGATCCCGCTCTTGCCTTGCAAGAAGATCCTCCCATGGCTTGGCGAATTCAATCCCCTTATTCATGCATGCTCTGCATGCCAACTTTTTCCATCTTTTCTAACTGCTTTTAACAACTTGTTTTTTTTTTGAAAAAATCTTCTCTTTTTTTTTTTTCTATTTTAAATTACTTTCTTAAAATAATTATCTTCCTCCATATCTTTCTATTTTCGTTTGTTCTTAAATTGGTTCAAAATCTTATCTTCAAGATGACAATCACATTGCTTTATCTTATTTATATATTTATCCTCACATAATTAATAATTTATCAATCATTATTAATTACCCTCTAAACCATACTATTTATAAAACAACTTAATTTTAATTATTAAATAATAAACTTTATACTTTATATTTCATAATTTAATTTATTTTAAATCTCTTGATTGAAATAACTATCTTATCTCCATTTAATTTGTTCACTTACCATTATATCATTTTCATCTTTAAATAATTAACTTTCAATGATGACACACTTATCACTTATTATTAAATCTAATTCTTTATTTAATTCCAAATAAATCAAGTGATCTTATAATGAAATTAATTTGATTAAATCAAATCTAATCATAATGTTAGTGTTATCACATACATCAAAATCAAATTAAATAATAAAATCACAAAATCATCATGACCTTACCAATGGACCATCCACACTTAAAACCACTTTTTAACAATGAAGACAACACGACCAGCCAACAAAATACCTACTAGAATGCCAAGAACAACCGAAATGGAGGGGCACTACATAGGAGAACTCCCTCAATGGGCCTCTTCGATAGACCTACGGAAGGCTTCTTGACTCCTGCAAACATGAAGTGTCGTAAGTGCATTTACACATGAGTTAAGTTAAATGTTAGTCAAACCTACAAATTCCCTGTTAGATTTATCCATGCATCATCAAAAGATCTTGATATTCATATTTAGAGCTCATTTGGGCCGTAAAAATTAATGTGTGCTTCAAACGTGTGAGCGCCAAAGGGTAGAAAGATGGTGGAAGAAATCCAGAAGGCAGATAGCAGACAGAAGCCAAAATAGCCAGGAAGGAGGTAGGCTCCCAGATGTTCAAAACAGCTGGGAAGAAGGTGGGCTCCCGGATGTTCAAAACAACAGGGAAGAAGGAAGTCTCCCAGATGTTCAAAACAACCGAGGGATGGACTCCCGGAAATGGCCATGGAGGGGTCAGACTCTGGAGGCTGGAAGGGAGGTGGCTACCGGATGTTCCAAAATGGCCACGGAGAGGCAGAGCCTCAGAAACGGCCATGGAGGGGCTGGGCTCTGGAGGGCGAAAGGGAGGTGGCTGTCAGATGTTCCAAAATGGCCACGGAGAGGCGAAGCCCTGAAAATGGCCACAGAGGGGCCAGGCCCCGGAGGCTGGGAGGGAGGTGGCCACCACATGTTCCAAAATGGCCATAGAGAGGCAGAGCCCAGAAATGGCCACAGAGGGGCTGGGCTCCAGAGGTCGGGTCGCCCTGGGCTGACAGATGTTCCAAAATAGCAAAAGGGGGACGAAGCTCTGAAACCACCGAAACTTAATGGAATGTTGACAAAACCTTGACAATTCATTTATGCACTTCAAACACATCCCAGATCCAAAAAAGGTCGCTCCCAAAGTCAAAAATGTGGAAAGAGGAGCAACAGGGGTTCGCAGATGTTTCCAAATAGCCAAGGAAGAAGGGAATTCTAGAGGCAATGTTTTGAAACCATTGAAACTTAACAAAACATTGACGAAACCTTGGCAGTTCATTTATGCACTTCAAACACATCCTAGATCCAAAAAAGGGTGACACCAAAGTCAAAAATGAGGAAACGGGAGCGAAGGGGGTCTGCGGATGTTTCCAAACAGCCAAGGAGGAAGGGAATTCTGGAGGCAAAGTTCTGAAACCATCGAAACTTAACAAAATGTTGACAAAACCTTGGCAGTTCATTGAAACACCCCAAACACATCCCAAATCCATGAAAAAGTTGTCCCCAAAACCAAAAATGTGGAAACTAGACCGACAGGGGTCCACGGATGTTTCCAAAATAGCCAAAGAAAGATAAAAGGCAGAAAGGGTATGGGGGACTTTATTTCTCTATAGATTTGAATACCCCAAGTAGGTGAATTTGGGTAGGGGATTTGATTGTTTGAAGGCACATGACCATTTTGGGCTTGGAAATGGGGCACACAAAACAAGACAGGAGCAAAGTAGCCTATCGGGAGCAAAAAAAAGGGGGTCCCTACCTATGGCGGGGCGTGTGTGCAATACATGCACAACACTAATGTGGATGGTATAGGATGACAAAGATCAAGGAGGCGACCAAGCTCCGAGGATCCAAGATCCTAGGTCAAACCAACATAAGTTCAAAGGGACACACACAAGGTGTATGATATGCAACGTTAAGATGCACAAGCATACAATGCCAAAGACATAAAAAGAAAGAAAAGGAAAAAAAAAGAGTGGATAGGGCCTCGAAAGTCTATACCCAACGATGTGGACCAGGTCTAATATGTTTGTCCAAAACACACTCATTTTGAGGTAAGGAAACTTGAGGAGACATTCGGTAGGTTAGTATCCAAAAAGGGTGGCTTAGAGAGAAAGTTAAGCCTCTATATCAAATTCCCACCATACAATGAGAAAGTCATTCCCATGTTTAGGCTTCTCGTCATACTAACCATATGAAAGCTATCCCTCTGATAACTTCAATAGGGCACCAAAAATTGAAACTTTGAGCTTCACAATGCCTAAAAAGTTGTGTTAAGTGCTTATGAACATTTATGCATGTAAAGGATTGTTCAAAGGGATCTTTGCTTAATTCATGTAAGGTCTCTTCTTAGAGAACATTATACCTATTATCTCCAAGAGAGGAAAAATCAAAGAAATATCACACTGTCGAAGGAAATTAAACCCAATGACACCACCAAGAAAAGGACACATCACAAGAAGAAGGAAAATTTCACAATGAAACATGAGAAATGTCGAAAGATAATGTCAATGTATGCTCCCAATTTAAAGCGATTGCTAACACCATTGTTATGAGCAATTTGCTTTAAAGTAGCCAATGAAGAAGACATGAGAGCTTATTCAAAAAGAGTGATGCCAAGTCATATGTTCTCAAATCAAACTACATCATGGATAAGGGTTTTCCCTTAAAATGCAACAACTAAAGATAACTTAGTACATCACATACGAGCCAACTGAAGGCATTTCATCCACATCCCAAGCTCACTCTTATGTATATGTTACTTGTGATTGATTTTTATTTGCATGATCTCCTAATTATTATAAACTATACTTGCATATAAATTTATTGTTTATGTATTGAGGGTCCTTAAACTAGCCTTCACGTAGGGGACCTTTTATAATTCCTAGTTAAGGAAATTACAATGCTCATAGCCAAAAATTATCTTCCTTGACTAACTCTTTCGAAGTAAAATGAGACATTATACTTGAATAGAGGATCATGATATTTATGAAGAAATAAATTAAAAAATTGATTATTTCTTAGCAAATGAAAGAGTATTGTTTTTTTTTAGGTGTAAAATAGGTTTTGATGGGACCTGTAAACACATAAAAGTGGCCTAGACCTGCAAACCATATTTTTTTATGATGACCACACTTCTCCCCCGCATAATTAAAGTGTTCCTCCATGACTATTTGAATAAATAATTTACACTTATTTAAATATGTCACTAATTAATCCTTATTCCCTCCCATAATTAAATAAATTTCTAGTTTATTCAATTACTTATTTTTTAATTTTCACCTACAATTAAATATTTACCATTAATTATTTAATTTGTTCATTATCCTTTTCTTCTTGAATTAAATAAAATTATTCATTTAACCCACTTTTCATCCCACAAGTAAATTATTAAAATAATTATTTATTTTCTTTTGTCTTATTGTTGTTTATGAATTTAACCATTATTTTCTAAAAGTCGGCCTTCCTCCATAAACCAAATAATTTCTATTATTATTTGATTTTCCAACTACCTCTATCTCATTTATTCTCCACCTTTTATTTAATTGTCTCCAATTAAATCCCAACACTTTATTTCAAATCTTGCCCTAACTTTGACCTAATGTTTTCATAATCCGAATGCTCCTCATTGCATTGAATTCTCGCCTTTGATCTTAGGGCTTTACCAACTTCTAATCTTAGCCATCCATTTCCAAATTGGAATTCTTTAAAAAGGGTCTCTCTCTAGTAATTTTGATTCATGCACACAACATGCTTGATAATTTTGAGTACTTGAGCATACAATTCTTCAATATCTTGCTTGTCTTAAGCATAGGTAATAGTTGCACTTCAATCTATGGGAAATCATACAATTTACAGCAAGATGGAGAAGGCAAGTACAGGTCAATCGCCAGAGGCTTGAAGATGAGGTGATATTGTTTCAATATTATTATGTTTCTTGCTTTCCATTGTGCTCTAATGTTGATTGGGGTTTAATTTTTTATGTTGCTTGCAATTAATCAAAAAAATATTTCCCCTATTATAGGACTTGAAACCCATTACAGACCAATTTTGATGGGATTTGTAACCCAATCAAGCAAAGCATGCTGCTTATAGGATAAGACACATACATGAAAGAGTATTGTTGAATTTATAGTATTCTAGAATTTTTCTATTCAAGATGTTTCTTGAACCTGCTAAATACAACTAGATAATCATGGAGACACTTATAAATTCAACAGCTTTCCTTGACTTGCAACATTGTGTTGATATGAGGAAAACGTGTCGAACTATGTTTAATCACATCGTAGAACCACTTCCACCAATGAAGAACAAGCTTATGATATTATACAAGCAGAAAATAGCCAAAAATATTACAACCAAATATGTAGCTAAGATATTAGTCCTTATAACTAATTTGTTGATAGGCTATTATAGGTGAGAATTCAACCAGAAAAGTCTCACTGTCTGATGTCAGCTGAGACTATTCCGGTTGGATTCTCACTTGAGACATGCCATCTGCATTTTTCCCCTGAGAAGGTATTTAAAACATAGGACCATCCAATCATGAAGCTTGGTGAGATCTGACAGCAAAATTTATATTTTTACACACTAAAGCAGGCTATCTCATAGGACATGAATAGAGCTTCCTTACACCATGTTTTTCCCATTAAATATTTCTTGTTTGAGATAATATACTTTGTTATAATACCCTAATCTCCTTTATTTGTGTTGTACGTTAGATATGCAAATATCGCTGCTGGAAGTGACTGTGCTCGCCCTCACAAAATTCTTGCATTTACTATTTCCGCATCAGCAGGCATGGCCATTCCTCCTATTTTGGCATCACTAGGTATGGCTGGGAGCCATTTGCACCGTTCTACACCACTCCCCTGGTCTGCGTGTGTTTCCTGGCATTTACAAAATCACCAAATCTTTGTGATTTAATAAATGCAACCTACTTTAAGATGGCTTTGATGTTTACTATTTTTGTGCGGCGAACAAGCAGTTGGGAAGTTGAACGCGAAATCAACTTCTTTGCAATTATTGGCTCTGTATTCTGAGGTATGGCACATGTGATTCCTCAAATCTGATAATACATTTCTGAGTATCATCTGGGACAAATCTGTAGGTGGCTATATCCTTTTTCTGCTGTGTTTCATTTCATTCTAAAACAAATTTGTTAAATGAAAGCTCGGTTATGTGGCTTCGTGTATGGGTTTTGTGTATGGCTTGCAATGGTTACCTCTAAAACCCTCAATCTTGTGACAGCTGGGTACCATAGTTTCCAATAAACTGCATAATAGGAACATGGACTGCGTACCCATCCCTATATCCAAAATTTTTGGTGACCACATTTATATATAATACAACTGTCTCATTCATTTACTCGTGTACCCTAATTTGATTAGCAATCCCATCCCTGTACTGGTACAAGTACCCCTTCATGTCTTGATAACTATGTTGGGAACATTTAGTAAGTGGTTTGAAGGCACACAAATGACTACAGATTAAAAGACCATCATGTTTTACAGTTTAGTTATTCCTCATTCATAGGCTAGCTATACCAAAAGGAAGTGAATAACTCGAGTATGTATTATCTTCACTAATCGCAAACAAGCTTGTACAAGGGAAAAGATAAAAAAACTAGACTTAGAAATAAGTTAACCAGTAGCCCAAATTTTGTGTTTTTAAAAGTTAAATGCCTTCTCTTGATCAGTGACCATGGTATTTTGTCACAAATAACAATTACGAAGAAGTTGATTTATCTGATGGTCAAATGCGTATAAATTAATCGGATTGCGTTCTCAAAGATATCAAATTCTATTAATAAATTAGAAATACATAGCTTCACTTCATAAAACTTAATATAAAAATTCCAAATTATTTTTAAAATTCCAAAAAATAAATTATTATTAAAAAACAAATACATTTTTTAAATTTTAATAAGTGCTGACATTATAATTAGAAACTGTCAAAACAAATATAAAGCTGCCATTATTGAGGCCCTCATGATAACGTCATGTTACATCATACTATTTGTCTTTATATTGGATGTCCCCGTATTAATAATAATAATAAAGTTCTATTTATTTATTTTTATTCTATTATGTATATAATAAAAGACTGTTAAATAAATCTTGTATAGTTTCCCTGTTTACTGATTTGGATGAAATCAATATTTTTTATTGGATTAACTCAGCAAGTTAATAAGAAAATTGTAGTAATATTTTTTTATTTTGTTTTATTCTATTAGTCCATAGATTATATATAGTGTTAGATTTGACCTAGAAATAAGTTTCACACCTATGGCTCATATAGTTGAAATATACATCCTCTAATAATTATAGGTAAATTTATCTTGGTCTGGGAAAATTCATCGCTAACAATTTACCAGAAGAAAATTCACCACCAACAATTCACCGCCATGGAAAATTCATCAACAAAAAACTTACTGCCAAGTAAAATTTACCGCCAACAATTCACCAATGTTTTTTAATATATATTACACAAACTTTATGAATTGTGAGCGATGAATTTTACTTGGCAATGAGATTCATCTTGGCAGTGAGGTTTTTGTTAATGAATTTTCCATGGTGGTGAATTTTTCCTTCGGTGAATTTCTACCTTGAATTTCGCAGATGCCATATTTACCCATATGGAAGAGATAAATATATGTTTCAATAGGAAATCAATTTATTTCTCATTCACACTATATATCTATTTTTCCTTCATAAATTGATATTCATTATATTACTGATTTTTTCCTTCACCACAATGATAAAATTAATTCCAAATACTTCATCCAGTTATATTGTCATTTAGATTTTCTCAACTAAAAGTTAATTGGGAAAAAGGGTCTGTAGAGACATATAGCCAACACATCTTTCCAGATTTCCATTTTATTCACAAATTACTATTTATTTAATATAGTGTATATATATTAATGCTTAATAGGCATACATCTTGTAATATGAACATAATAATCTCTATCCAACTTTACGTATTTCAAAATTTAAATTTTGATCGCATTTTACACATTATATGACTTATATTATAAAAAATCATTTTATACTTATCGGAATATTTTATACACATCATTATGTCCTTTATATTTTCAAATTAATTTTGACAAATACTTCTTTTGCTGAAAATACTTATGGTATAAATACATTTACTTGTTACAAATTTGATAAAATAAAAGCAACTATTTCAAATAAGTATAAATATATTTGCTCATTGTAAATTTGAAAAAATAAGACCAACTCTTTCAAATATACAATTTCATCCGAAAAATATGGTTTTATTCAAAAAACAGATAATTTCTTAGAAACTACATTAGAAATGACATCTTTTGGGACTATGATGAGATTCTTCACGAAAGTTCTTTAAATTTAAAGTCTTGAAGGTGCTATGTTTCAAAATAGAAATGTCTTGTTAACATAAGTTTATCTAATCATTTAGGTGTATAATCAAATACAAAAATTTAAAGTACAATGTAAGATGATTTAAATTCTTTTGCATCTCTTCTAGAACCATCAAACATGTAAGATCATTTAAATCATTTTGCATCACTTTTTCCCATATTAGTGCATTGCTTAGTTTAATGGTTATAATTTGATGGCTTAAGGTAAATAGTATTATGGGAAATAGTGTAGTTGGTTATAAATATTTCTTTGATGGTCACTTGGTAGGTGCCTAACAAATTTTAAGCAAAGGGGCCTCCTTTAATCTCTTCTATTGTGAAGATTGAATCCCTTGCCCTGGGTAGAGTACTTTCCCTTATTGTTTTTCCCCCAACGAAGTACCTCCATAGGAGTACTTGTCGTATATCAAGAGATTGGTTCATGGGTTTTTGTCGAATGTTTACTAGATGGATTAGTATATTCCTAAGTAGTATAATGTGATTCATGGTGTTTAGATATGTGTGGAAAAATTAGGTAAATGAATGATGTTGATAAACTTTTGAAATGTTGAATTATTGGGTAGACAATTCTTCTCCCATTAATTACATCACTTTATATCCTCTATATTGCTTTTCATTGCAATGCATAATTTTATAGACCTTAAACTAACACACTTTTCATGTTACAAAGATTAGGCTTACATGTGCTTGAATAAATGTGCTCTTTAAAAAAAAATAGTGGGTGGAATTTTATAATAGGTATATATATGGATTTTGAATTTAATTGTCCCGCTTCCTTATAGTTAAAAGGAAAATAACATCATGAATATAATGGGAATTTTAATCTATATTTATATTTGTTGAACTTGATTATGCATATAAGGGAATTTGTATGTTTATTTATTGGTGTATGCTATTTTTTAAAAATTGTAGTTTAATTTTAAATCTATTCCTTAGATAGAATAATTTTATTTTTTTTAAAGAAAATGCTATTATTTATTTGTTGATCTAATTACAAATATATGACTAATTGAACTAATAAAAGATCTCCCTTCATCAATTCCAAGCATGCTCGTAAAGAGAATCATTATTTTATTTTCTAAGCATTTCTCGGTGAAGATTTTGTTTCTATTATGGTTGTCATTTTCCCACCCCATTACCAAATGTCCTTTTACAAATCACACACATGCAAATTTTATTGTTATCAAATAATCAAAGGTGTTCCTATTACGAAACTCCCCAGGTGATGGCAAACTTGCACCCACCAGCAGACATTATCACGATATCTAGCAGCTCGTCTGAGGGAGACATTACAAGATCAAAAGCTAATGCTGCTCCTCCCTCACCTTCAGACTTTTCTTCAGTTATTTGGGCTGGCATGTACCAAAGCAACGTTGTAGTCCTCGCAGAGAACATTGTGAGAGGTTGTGAAGACACTGTTGAAGATGCTAAAAAGACGTGTGAAGAAGCCTTCCAAGTGGAAAACCATGACATCGAGATGGTGCAACAGGATGTCCAAAAATTCCATACAACTTATTTTGTTTTGGATGCGTATTGCGACTTCCTTCGAGCAATGAAATATGATGCATTGTATGGAATGGGAAATGGTACTAGGATTAAGGAAGATTTTCTAAAACTCCTAGCAGACATAAAGTAGATTGTAAATAGCTTGCTTAAGATAGCTACTTGTTTTTTTGTGGTGTTGGGGAGAATGGTTTTGCTTTTGACACAACATGACGACATCAACTTATGATTTTTTGTGAAGATGGGGAGCATGGCTTCCCTCTTGATATAGAATGTATACAACGCCTACTAATCATCCGACCCCTTCTTTTTTCTAGCACAACAAGTAGTTAAACCTTATATCTAGTGTTGGAAAATCAAATGTGTAGTGGGAAGAATGTACAACTCCTTCCCCCCCACTCTACTACTTTTTCCTTTGGTCCTTTCCATTGTACATATGCATCAACCAATATGGCAATTGACTCGATGTTTCTACGAGTTACTTTTTTGTCTTCTTGACTTCATGTATCTTGAATCTATTCTAATTGAACTATACACATGTATCTTTGAGCTATTGCAATCAAAACTATACATATTCCATGTATGCAACTGACTAAAAATTAGTATAGCTGATAATAAATTGCATAGAGAGTATCTATTTTTCCTTTCCTCACTCCACATAATGAGGTAGATGTTCATAAAAAATGTGCATAACTAAATTTTTTCTAGCCATGTTGCTACTTGCACCCGTTTCAGTTTAGTTGCATGGCTCTTCTTTGGACTACTCAACTTTATCTACCAATAAGTTGCTATAGTTTGATGGAAGGGTTGTTCTATTGACTTCTTCGCACAAGCGCCTTACATCCAATACATTTGTGCAGGATTCTCTCCTTGCCTTGCACCATGGCAAGATTATTGACTCCAGATGCAATTAGATTGATGCATGGAGGAAATGTCACTTTGGAACCTCATGTCCAAGTCATAGCTATCTCAAGTTTTGGCTTTGAATATACACACATCAATCGATATAGTTTGGAAATCTCTGATGGTGTGCACAAGCACAAAGCGTCGTTACCAACTAAGTATAACTCCTACATAGAATCCAATGTGCTTGCACCTGGCTCCATCGTGCAATTGAAAAGATACAACTGTCCTCAAATAGCTAGCACACGGTATGTTTATGAACTAATTTCTATATGGCACAAGAATAAGTGAGACCTACTCTCCTCTTAGATTTTGTTACTTATACTTTATCTCACTTTAAATATTTAGGTGGATTGTTATTGTCAACCTTGAAATTGTGCACACAACACATGCTATTGTTGGGGAGCTAGTTTTCCTATGCACAGAAGATCTTGAACAACTTGGGCGCTCAACAGGAGAACCCTCTGGCTTGGCCACATCTTCAAAAAACCCTTGCGTTCCTGAAAGACTAGCTCCTCGACGTCTACTATTTGGGGTCAATCCAATCCTACTGAAGGAGGCACCATTGACAATAACGCCTATCAAAAACTTGAATCTGTTTCAACCAAGGTGGACTATTAAAGGTCGTGTAACTGTGAAGTCTGAAATACGTAGCTACACCACACAGAAAGGAAGTGGCCATATCTTCACCTTTGATATCATAGATTGTGAAGGAACTGAGACACGTGTGACATGCTTCAATGAAGCAGCTCACACCCATTGTGATAAAATTATCGCAAGAGCTACATACACATTGTCTGGAGGCACAATTTGACCTGCTAATAGAGTCTATAACAAGCTTAATAGCGGGTTGGAAATTTCTCTTATGCCTGACTCAAGGGTTTCCCTCTATGAAGATGATGATTCCATCCCTAAAGAGCACTACTCTTTCACACCCCTCAATGCATTGGTAAGCAAAAGCAACGGTTCAAATGTTGATGCAATTGGAATTGTCACTTGTGTACATCCATGCACCACAATCAGGAGAAGAGATGGGACAGAAGTCGCAAGACGGACTTTAACAATTCTTGACATGTCCAACACAAATATAAATGTTACTTTATGGGGCTCGTTAGCCGAAAAGGAGGGTGCACAGCTGCACGAGAAATACCTCATGCGTGAATCACCAGTTCTCGCTATTCGAAATGGGCATGTGTCTGAATTCAATGGAAAGGTGATCAACACCTCATCCACTACAAAACTATCGATAGACCCTCAAATAGAAGAGTCAGAACAGATTAAAACATGGTTCAAAGAAAATGACACTACCATTCAGGCTTTGTCTACTAGCTCCTTTCACATGCCCCCACCTGCTAGAAGACTGACGATCAATGCCATTCGTGAAGAGGCTCGAAATACAGCTCAACCTCTACAATGCATGTTGGTGGCAACAACACAATTCATAAAAACTAACTCATTTTGCTATCCAGCATGCCCTTCCCGCTCAAGTAACAAGCCTTGTAAGAAAAGACTATCACAGACAAATGATGGAAAGTGGTTTTGTGGAAAATGTAATGCAATAAGTGATACCTGTGACTATAGGTATATACTTCAAGTCAAGTTGCAGGACCACACAAATATAATATGGGCAATTGCATTTGATGAAGGGGTGACACGACTCATGGGCGTGCCTGCAGACAAACTATATAGTCTACAATTTGATCAAGCTGCTGATAGAAATGTGGAAGAGGTGATTAGGAGTGTCTTGAACAAGCATTATGTATTCACACTGCGTTGTAACCTTGAAATGTACAATGCAGAGCAACGCTTAAAAGCAACCATTGCCAAGGTCGAACAACTAGATTACATTGAAGAGAATAGCTTTTTGCTCAAAAATATCCAGGAAATGTGCAATGTAAAGGCTTCTCCCCCCATTGAACCCGATGTTGTACCAAAGCTGGTTGTGCAACTCATAGGATTGCCCTAGCCATACTACATAGCCTAATATAGTTTCCATGCTCTCTTTACAAGTGTAGTATGACTATGGATGGTATGCATGGCAAAAAAAACTCATGTTGTAAAGAACTATGTCAATATCTTTTTTATCTACCAAACTATCATGTTAATGCCTTTAGATGGATAGAAATATGTAAAATATTGTTTTTCTTTATTTAAAAAAAATGGACATGTTTGTTTAGAAGCTTACATATGCACCTTTGTCTTCTACCTCCAAATTGTGTTCCTTCTCATATTGCAACATGCACTCGTGAACCAATGAGGAATATCTTTACATTTTCATCTACATTTTGGCTATGTAAGCATTTTGGTTTCATCTGGTTTTTCTATGCTCTTATTCCTAATCTACCCTGACGTGTCCAGACCCACATATGGCAGACTCCTCAACAGGGAACAATGCAAGTGACCCATATAAAAAGGAGGTAAGAAGACAAGAAAACCAAGAAAGAAATTGGGCTTACTATGCTTGCCATAGAGAAGAGATAGCTACTCGAAGGCGACAAAAAAGATTGCATGAAAGTACAAATAGCCCCCAACAAACAGAAGCCCGAACACTACAAGATTGTGAGAAAAGTCAAGCTTACTATGATCGTCATAGAGAGGAAATAAATGCAGAAAAGTGCAATAGATCTTTACAGAAACAAACATGCCTATATCAACATGGAACAACATGCAACAACAATGATAACTTCATGATGGAAATGAAAAAATTTCATCAAAGAATAGATGCACTGTCCAACCGAAAAACATGCATTGTATGCAAGGAATGTTACCCAGGCATGCTCGTCCATTCATCGGGTGCTAATGCAACTTGTAAAAGATGTTTCGCTGAGAGAGGCATCCATCGGTTCTCTGCACTCAACAACATGGACCCAGGAGAGCAACCGTTTGTTTTGAAAAGACTCACCGAAGTGGAGGAAATGCTCATTGCCAGAGTCAGCCCAGTACTACAAGTAACCCACACTCTTGGAGGCTAGTATAGATATAGTGGCCACATGATTAGCTTCCCACAAGATATCACTGACATTTCAAAAGTTCTTCCACGAAGAATACAAGAGTTGGATGTTCTCATAGTTCGAAGATTGCATACAGAAGGTCATTATTATGATTGTTACGTCAGTAGAAGTCATATCAGAGATGCGTTGCAATACAAAGTCAAATATGACCCATACTATCATGATGTTGCAATAAGTTTTGAGCACTTAGAGCAATTTCCTGAAGCAAGAACAAACATATCGAATATGCTACACACCGTTGAAACCAGTGAAGACATGGTGGTTCCAAATAATGAAATTGACTCTGATGGGGATGATATTGAACGTAGCACAGTAAACACATTGTCATTTATGGCTAGACTTCCAAACAGATGCCGTGAGTTAGAAATTATTAAGAAAACATTAGACCTTGACGACAACACAAACAACATTATAGACTAGCCTGAAATAAACTCATCGCCAATAAATGAATACAATACTGAGGGGTTGCTTGATATGGCATTTCCAACACTCTTTCCAACTGGAGTTGCACTACAAATGCAACCACGAATTAGGGAAGTACACATGCATGAGTATGCACTCCACTTAATGAGATTTCATGACCATAGATTTGGAAGGCATCCAAGGTTCTGATATTTCATGCTTAATCTTATGATGCGGCATCGTAGCCAAGGGCTTGTTGTAGTTTTCATTAAAAAAAATGCGGAAGAAAACATGCCAACCACTATTGAGGACCTCCGAGCACACTTGAAAAACTTACCTGACACACAATTAGCTCAAGAGCTCATGCACTTTGGCTCTTCAATACGGGGCACAAGACCATATTGGAACAAGTGGACCGTGCTGAACTAACAAATATGATCAACCAAATAGGGTCTCCCACTCTATTCTTCACATTAAGTGCAGCTGACACAAAGTGGCCAGACCTACAATGTTTGATCTTAGATGGTGTACCGGTAGGAATGCAAACAAATAAATAGCATTTAGAAAATGTAGTCAACAACCGCCACACCACATCATTATACTTGCATCAATGATTCATAGTGTTTCGTGAAGAGGTTATTGAGAAACTCCTCAACGCAAAAGATTACTGGTACAGGTATGAGTGGCAGCATCGTGGCACTGCACATGTACATGGATTCCTTTGGCTCCATGATGCACCAAACATGGATAAACTTGATTGGGATGACAGTGTAGCAGTTCAACAGGCTAGGAAATTCTTTGACAAGTATGTCAGTGCTTGGAATTCCCGTGCTGCATCAGCAAGAAACAACTTGATTTTTTGATCTTTCCAAGATGATCCTTGCTTACTAGACACAACATAAATATTTGCTACAGACCCCTCTCATGACTATGAAGAGATCATCAATCGTGTCCAGAGGCACACAAAATGTAGAGAGGGGACATGCTTGCGAAAGAAAGGGAAAAAACTAGAGTGTCGATACAAAGCTCCATGGAAAGAGAAAATTATATCTACCCTATCATGTGACAACTGTGGGACAAAACAATATGAACCTGCATGGAATGATGATAGGCTAAACATACACAATCTAGAAATGATTTCAATATGGAGAGCCAACATAGATTGTCAGCCTGTCATCTCACGGGCAGTTGTTTTGAAATACATTGCCAAATATGCATCAAAAGCAGAGAGAGCATCTGAGACTTGTACTGATATGCTAGCAAGAATATCTGGAACCCAAAAAATAGATGTCCCAGCCCTTGCAACATACCAAAAATTCATGGCATAAATCGTGGCAGAGTGTGATATTGGAGCACAAGAAACATGCCATATGCTTCAGAAATTGCCGCTTATTGTTTGTAATCGGCCTTTTACATCTTTGAATGTTGGCCGCAAAATGTTCCATCGAATAACAAGAGGACCACATGAAAGCCATCTACAACCTAGCTACCTTCATTCATACATTAATCGACCTCCAGATTTGGAGACAACAACGCTACTTGAATTTGCACAATCTTTCACGTACTCTGCAAGTCGCAAGGGATGCAAGTGGAAAGAAAGAAAGGTCAAAGCGATTGTCAATGTTTTCCCAAAGTTCTACACCATCCCAAATGAGGCCTCAGACTAGTTTGAAACATTTTGGAGTGAGCTTCTATTGTACAAGCACTTCCGAAGCTTGGAAATCGACATAGGGATAACTAAGGATACAATACTTGCAAATTGGAAGCAAATGAATGCATCCAAATATGATGTATGGCATGTCCCACGTACCACCCCCTCAGACGAAAACAACAACGATGCAGAATCAGATAGCGAAATTGAGGTGGACAAAAGGGACATACTAGAAATGAATGAATGGGAATTATTTTCACAAATGGGCCCCTCAAACAACATCAACCTAAATGAGCTTGACCTACTTGGTAGGCGTGAGTTTGATAGCAGCTATAGATGGGAACAACTTGCAGTGCCCCAGGAACTTCATGAAATTGCCACACAATTCATAAACATGGAAAAAGCATGTAGCCATGAAAGGCATGCTCCAAGTAAGTATGATGTCCCAGACTATACATTATCTTCCAAACAAAAACTAGCACTCACACATATTATCAACCATAGCAAGCATCACTCAAATAAACCATTGCACATGATTATTCAAGGGACAGCAGGTACAGGGAAATCATACTTGATTGCTCGCATAAGAAAAGCACTTGATAGTTACAATTTGCACCAGCAAAGCCAGCTACTCACATTGGCTCCTACAGGGGTTTCAACATTTAATATACATGCATCGACTATACATTCAATGCTTCGAATTCCTGTCAAAGAAATGCACCCACTGCAAGGACAATCATTAATAACATTTCAGGAAGAGATGAAACACATAAGATATATGTTGATTGATGAGATGAGCTTCATAGGACAAAAGTTGCTACTAAAGATAGATACGAGACTACGTGAGGCCTTCCCACATCGACAACATCTTTATTTTGATGGGGTGTCAATAATCCTGATAGGTGACCTTGCACAGCTCCCGCCTGTACTGGACAAGCCTATTTACACATCACACTCAAATGCAAAAACACTATGGGACCAGTTCACGACCGTTGTCACCTTAGACACAGTGTTTCGTCAACAGGGTGAGACTCCAGAACAAAGACAATTCCGCCAACTATTGCAAAACATACGCAATGCAAAAGCATCACAAGAGGATTGGGAACTTTTAAAAACACGCACAGATAAGCATCTCACCTCTAGCGAAAAAGAAATGTTTGACAATTCAATGCACTTGTTTGCTACCAATGATTTAGTTAGACTTCACAATAGAAGAATGTTGAAATTGTTAAACCGTCCAATTGCAATAAGTGCTGCAACTACCACCAGGGCTGAAGCAGATAATGCAACTACTGATGAACAGCTTGAAAAGCAGGTATTGCTTTGTAGAGGGCAGCGCATCATGTTGACAACCAACATATGGACACAAGCAGGCCTTGTAAATGGAGCTCTAGGTGAAGTTGTTGAGATAGTTTACAGCCTTGGTTCCAAACCACCAGATGTTCCACTTTATGTTGTGGCAAGGATCGATAATTATAGTGGGCCAGCATGGAATGAAAATGACCCCAAAAGTATACCAATAATACCTGTATCATTGGGCAGCCGTAGGCAAATTTCGCTCACAATGGCATGGGCTATTACCATACACAAATCCCAAGGCCTTATGCTGGCCAGAGCAACTATCGACATTGGAAAAATAGAACAAGGACTAACATTTACAGCTATATCTAGAATGAAATCATTGAACAACCTTCGTATTCAGCCAATGTTCTCCTTTGAGAGATACTCAAAAATGCATAACCACCCATACACAATTATGAGAAAAGAAGAGGAAGCCCGATTACAACAACTATCTCTAAAAAGTCAAGGTACACAACTCTTTTCCCTTTCTCCCTCATGTCGCTCCTGCTTATTGTTATATCAACAATTTCTCTTTTACAAATTGAACATGCCCTCAACATGTTCATGTCCTTTGGGTAATTTTCTTATTTTATTGGCAAAAAAAAATAGTTCCCATTAATAGTGTTATAATAAATTGAACATGGAGCAATCATTGTACATGTCAACAAATAATGTTTCCACCTAACCATTCCATTTCTTTTGCTTTGCAGGCCTTGAAGCCAAATGGCATATATCATAGCCCCTCACCATCAAACACCAACAATTGTACTGTATTTTTGTTCAAGAAAAAGTTCTAATGCAAAATTGCTCACCAATATTTTGACTTTTCATAGCACACATTTTGTATATCATGAACTACCAACAAATGTACTTGGTCTGGTTGAGCTATAATGTTCCAACACTTCAACCATTAAAGATAATATATTGTGTTGTTCATCCACTTGGCATATTCAACTGTACTTGCATCCCACCACCCATTCACATTCGCTACACATAATTACTCTTGCAAAAAACCAAATTGCACTTTCCCCGTGCATTCTCCCCCCTCTATGCGCCCCGGAGATACGCTTGCCGCTAGTATGCCTCTAGAGTAACCATTCGCCCTAGCTAAGGTCTGGCGCTGGTTTATTGTGCCTCTTCACTTGTTTATTTAGGTATATGGACTATCAATGCTAACTGGAAGTTTAGTTTCAACGTTTCCTTTGTCCTCTTCGTGACGGGTGCACAATTCTGTAATAACTTTATTGACTATCCATTTTCATGATGGAACTCTTCTCTTTGGTAAGTATGGCCATGATCATAAGAAACCCATAGCCACTGTCCTCAAGGAATCTTCATACCACTATCCTAGTATAGTCTTCATGCAGCTAGTGACAAGTCTTGAAATCCTTTTTGCTGCATCTTTTAGACTGTACTCTAACAAGGATTTCATAGGGTTTATGAATTCTAGCCATTATCCTTTCAACATTTGTGCATTTCTCCTTTTTCTATGACATTCATATAACAGTCATGTGATGCTTCTAGACTGTGAGTTACCCTTTATGATGATTACACAGTTTTCTTGCTATAGCTTTGAGATATCTCTGCCCTCTAAGCTTGCATACTAATATTTTTCCTTATGACTGTATGATCATTACCTTGGGATTATCATGGAAGGTACCCTCATTACCATGGAGTACATGTGTTGATTGACAGCCCCTGCATCTTTATGACTACCACCTTTGCTAGGATCCTTTTGCTGTTCTAAAAACTCTGCCACTATCATATCCTGTTAGCACCACAAATTTTTAAATCTATATCTGATTTCACTACTTCATTATGGCAGCTTATTGTTTCATCCTTGCTTTTAAGGATGTCATCTCTACGTT
>VDFB02130810.1:0-22798 GCA_007258455.2 Sequoia sempervirens
CTTTCCAACGGTTCGAACGGTTCACGAATCGGAGTCCTGGATCAAAAGTTATGGCCCCGCGAAGTTGGCGCACTTTCTAGAAGTTACCATTGCAAATGCCCTTTCAAAATTTGAACTTCTTGTTGTAAATTTTTGGCGTAAACCGCCTAACTTCAATTTGAATTGTTTTGGCTCCAAACAATAGGGAGCTCTATTTATGGGCGAGGGTTTCTAATTTTTGGGTAACTTTTGGGGACAAGCTCGCATATTGCGAAAGGGTTATTTTGTAGCTTTATGTAACTTGCATGTGTTGTAGAACTTGGGGATTTGAGATCCTCTGCATGTAAGAAGCTCCATTTTCTGAATAATAAAATTATTCTCTTGTTTGTGGGTTATTTTCTGTGTCTCGGGTTGCGCCCTCATCAAGTTGGCCTTGTCAATTGAGCAGTATGAGTGACGCTTCTACAAGCTCAAACAATATGCAGGGATAAGAGACGATGACAGGTTGTTGGTTCACCACTTTGACAGGGGCTTAAACATCCGTCTTAGTAGAGGTGTGAGGGTTTTCAAACCCAAAGCCATGGAGGCAGCGGTGGAGAAAGCATGTCTAATTGAGGAGAATCTGGCCATGGCACTGGGAGGCCACATGGGTGTTCAAATAGGCAGCAGTTCGGTAGCAGGGTCTAGTGCTCGAGGAGGTCAGCCTCAGGGAGGTGCACCTTCCAGGGCTCAGCAGGGACCTTCATAGAGTGGTCAACAGCAACAACAGGTTTCTCAGGGGAAACGTAAAGGTTTTTAGAAGAGGGAGGGGGACAGGAACTGGAGGGGTATGAAACACTTCAGCTTTGATCAGCGAGCGCAGAGTTCTCAGTCAGCGTTTAGTGGAGGTGATTTTCCATGACCTAGTGTATCTCCAGGTGTTCAGGGATTCAATAGAGGTACTGGGTGTTTCACATGCGGCCAACAGGGTCATATAGCTAGAATGTGTCCCAACAGGGGCACATCTGGGTTTTCTTAGGGAACAGTGGCATTTGAGCCGACAATAGGAGATGCAGGTAGATTGCATAGGGTATTTACTATGGTGGATAGTCATCAGGCCGAGCATCTGGGTACAGTTTGTCCTTCGACATCAGGAGTTGATCCTCAGGGATCAAGATACTGAGTAGGTTAGGGTCTAGTTGGTTCTGAGGAGCTTTATCCCTATTTGTTTGCAGGCTTCCAGGAGTAAGCTTGACCCGAGGGGGGAGGATGTAGAACCCCTCCATTTTTTTTGACTCTTTTGATTGGACAGTGTTTTTTCTTTGTTATGCTTTGTTTCTATTAATACTTTAACTATGGTATTTGGTTACTATTTGTTCACAAAATATAAAGAGATGTGAATGTTATATTTTGATGTGATGGTATTTTATTCTGATGTTGTCATTATGGCATGCTTTGGATTAGCTTAGCAGATATTTGAATTAATGATGCTTTATGCTTTTGAGTATATTATTAATGTTAGATTCGTCAGTTAGTAATTATGTATTAGTGAAGGGGATGGGATTGTACCACTCACTTGCAAGCGCCCTACAATTCTAAGATTTCCTCTTCACGGTGTGTTTTATTACATTATATAAATGCATGTTCGATATACTCTTGGTTCGCAGGTTGACAGGTACAGGACATCGACTCCACCTAATTTCACAGGTTTGAGCATGTCCATTGGCCAACAGTATTCGATTGGGAGATAGTAGCTAGGTTTTTCGTGCCAAGTCATCACCCTAGTCATAGTGTGTCAGGTTTTAGCCGAGTTAAGTTGGTTCTTTGTTGTTCATCTCTTCTTGATTTTATTTAATTGCAAGTTGGAAAAGGTAAATAAATGGTTGTATGTATTTAAGTTGTTTATTAAATAAATCTAGTTATAATGTTAGAAATGTTATTTAATTTATTAATTAATTTAATTTAATTAATAAAATAATCTAATATTGGATTAGATTTATTTTATTGATTAATTAAATTAATTGTGTTGAAATGAATTAAGTTATTCATTTTGGAATTAAAAGTGTTAAATTCTTTTGAAGCGAATTTTAAAAGTTTTAAATATTTTTGAAGAAATTATTAAATTTTAAATTCCATTTGAAATAGAATTTAAAAAAAAAAGTAATAAAGTCATGTTGAAAAGAAATTTGATTTTTATTTTTATTTTTTTTAAAAAAGAATATCTCAAAATTCATAGAAGAAAATAACTATGGTGGATGGGATATTTTGGGGAAGTTGATTAAATTTGGAGAAAATTTATGGGGGATATTTTTACTTTTATTTTATGTTTATTTTCATTTTGTTGGAGAGATTGATGTTAAAAAGAAATGAAGGCTTTCTTGTTTTTGATATGCATTTTGGATTTGGAGTGAAGTCTTTGGAGGAATTTTGGCAAATTGGAAATTGCAGCTCAACACCAGATCTCTTCTTCTTCAAGTTTCCAACAAGTTCTTTCTTGTTTTAAAATTTAGGATCTTCAATATTGAAAACTTGTTTGGAAACAAATTTTAAAACCCTGTTGAATCATGGAAGAAATTTAAGATTTTTTGTAAAAAAAAACTTACAATAGAAATTTTCAAATTTAATAATAGAAAATTGAAAAGAAAACAAAATGAAATTTGAAAAAAAAAACCTCTCTGTTGGATTTGGAATTTCCAGAAATTTATATCATGAAATTGTGCTTGAAAATTATTTCTATTGTAAATTTTCTATAGAAAATTGGTTCAATTTGACTGTAAAGTGGAGATTTTATGTATGTATGTTTATATATATATATTTTATTCAAGCATATTGGGTTTGTTTTATTTTGGGAAGTTTTTTTTTTCCCTTGTTAAAATTCTGGGAAAAGTTCATGTTCTGGAAATAACAGGGGAAATTTAATTTTAAATTTATTAAAAAAAATATTTATAAAATTGTATTTTTATTGGTAAGTGGGGGGGGGGCAGTTGTGGCTGCCATAACCACACCCATGAAGGGTGTGTTGCTGTAGCAGCTCCCCACAATTCAATGGGAAACTGCCATAGGTAGTCTAACCTCCACAAAGGTTAGTCCATGACCATAGAACATGTGTCCCTTCCCATAAGAGTGGTGTCAGGTGGGGTTTTGAATTTTTATTTTTTATTTTTATTTATTTTTATTATTTTATATTATATATATTTATATATTATATATAATATATATATATATATTATATATAATATATATATATATATTATATAATATTTATATATATATATATATATATTATTATATTATTATATTATTATTTAAATAAATAAAAATTATTATTAATATATATATTATATATATATTATATATAATATATATGCATATATTATATATATAATATATATATTATATATAATATTCATATATTATATATATATTATATGTTTTACTAAATAGTGAGTTTTTATTTAAATTTTGTTGGAAATATATATGGTGTTTATAAAATATGTAAATAAAATTTATATGTTTAATCATATAATTGAATATAATTATTTTTAGATTATTTTTATTAGAAAATATGCAAAGGTTGATTCTTTAAGAAAAATGGTTTTTATTTTTTTTTAAATTGATTCTTATTATTAATTGTAATTGAGAAAATTTGAAGCAAAGTAATTCGATTAGCCCTTATTTAAATTATGATGAAATTAAACAATTAGGGTTTTGAATTACTTAATGTTGCAAATGTAATTTTACTTACCTTGGATGTTTGCAAATGATGTATTATTGCTTTGCTTGGATTTAGTAATCCTATCTTAATTGATTACATGCAATATGTCATTGCGTTGTTTGGATTTAGGAAATCCTAAAGTAGGTTATTTAATTGCCAAAAGTGTCTTTTCGTTATGTGTTTTCTCTCATTGTCATTGTTGGGCAAATGGAGTGAACTGTTTATGTAAGTCTTCCAGATGGGGTTTTCATTTAATTGTGTGGGTTGTCGTTGTAAGGAAAGCTAGATGTGGAAACAACTCTCCTAATGTCAAAACCTCAGAGAAGAATGTAGATATACTTTTAATTTTTTAATTATAGTTCAACTAAGATGCACTATGAAGTAATATAACAGAAACAGAGTATTTGACAATCACACATGAACACCAGATATACGTGGGAAAACCCTTACGGGAGAAAAACCCACCACACCAAGAGAAGTCACTTTGTATTACAGTAATAAAGATTACATACAAGTTTCAGACTTATCTTTCTGATGTCTGTTTATAGCAACATTCACCATGAACAATCTTTGAATAGAAACTTTCAAGTTACAGCCTTTACAGAACAAAATACATCTACTGATCATACAACAATCTATCGAATCAACCTTCGAACCAAAAAACCAACAACAAATCACAATCTGCAATCACCAAGTATATCCATGGCGCTCCCTATCTGTCGAACTTCCTCACAAAACCATCACAACCGATTGTCTTCCAACTGTTTAGATTCAGCTCCTCCTATTGGTCCACGAGACTCCACATAGGATGGTCAAACTGTCAACAAAATTTGCACTGTGTTGGCATCTTGGTGAGACACTAACAATGTCTCGCCGATGCCACA
Organism: Sequoia sempervirens; assembly: GCA_007258455.2. Classification (NCBI taxonomy): domain Eukaryota; kingdom Viridiplantae; phylum Streptophyta; class Pinopsida; order Cupressales; family Cupressaceae; genus Sequoia; species Sequoia sempervirens. The sequence continues at coordinate 4,558 of VDFB02130810.1, forward strand.
TAACCTTCATATCGATATCGCCAAGAGATACCGTTATCACCAAGACATCCTATCGAGCTTTCATGTGTTACACCGAAGCACTAAGCAGTCGGCGAGACCTATCATTTTCGCCAGGAGATCATAGCGAGTCACCAAAGGTTATACCGAAGTCACATATTATACCGAGCTCCAAAGAATAGTCGGCAAGACTTAACACCTTCGCCAAGAGTTCTTATTGAAAACATATTTGTTACACTGATGACCACCATTTTCCAAGACCTATGCCGAAGAACCCTCATCATCGGTGAGACTTACATCATTCACCGGGACTTCTTCCCGAACCATTTGGGTTACCCCAATAGCCATCAGCTATCAGCAAGACATCCATCAGTCGCTAAGAGATCTCCCCGAGATCCTTTGTGTTACACCAAACACCGAACAGTCAGCAAGACTTAACACTCTCGCCAAGACCTTTCACCGATCACTTTGAGTTACTTCGATGAACGTTTGGATGTGTCCCCGTCGGCGTGACCTTCACTGTTTGCTAAGACTTCTTACCGAACCAACATAGGTTATCCCGAAGCCCGTAGTCATCATGAGTCTCCCTGATTTACGATTGAATGGCCTGTCAACCAAAGAACTCCACGCGATAAGAGGTCATAGCAAATACACTATATCACAACGAAGGCTCCAAAGAATAAACGTTCAACAAGACTTCTGCAAGGTCACAGCGACCTGTTCAAAACATGATGCTACCAATCTTCTAGTTGGCGGAACATGATAAAGATGTCATCACAGAATTTTCTCTAATAGAGGCTTGACGTGATGATTGAGGCATATATTTCCAACAATCTCCCCTTGATGAAGAGATCACCGCGAGGGCACCTCCAGGCACAACATAACTTCTTGAAAATCATGGGCACTAAGGCCCATCGGATGCAACACACCACGAACATGCATTATCGCTGGCTTTGTCAATGAATCTGCAACATTCTCCAGAGTATCAACCTTTTCCAAACTGACCTTTCCATCCTCCACCGTATCTCATACAAAGTGGTACTGTACATCAATATGTTTCGTTCTGGCATGGAAAGTTGGATTCTTTTCTAGACAAATTGCACTCACAATCATAGAAATAGTTATTTCCTCTGCATCAAAACCAATGTTTGAGACACAAACATTTCAACCAAAGCTGCTTACAGCACAAGCGGTGGCTTCATGTATTCATCTCCGGTAGTGGACAAAGTGACTCTGACGCAGCTTACTCATCAACTCAGCACGCACCACCATTCAACATGAAAATGTATCAGCGGTGAAGACACTCTGGCTACGTAAATGACCCTTCAATCGAGGAATCTACATATCCATGATCTTTGAGAGTCCTGCGTGGATTCAGCAAGGAGTTTATGGTAACACAAAGGAAACATCACGAAGTTCCCTTCAAAATATCTAACACTCTTTTCATAGCATCCCAATGGAGTTTCTTCCTAGATTAGCCGTAAATTGACTAAGTACTCCCACTGCTTGGGAAATGTCTGGCCTTGTATAGACCATTGCATATATGAGACTACCAACTACACTAGCATAGGGTACAGTGTTCATGTCCTTTATCTCAGTAGGATATTTTGGATAGTCTTCAACATATAGCTTTGTTCCATGCAAAACTAGAACAAATAGCTGCTTGCAATCATTCATGCAAAATCTCTCAAAGAGCGATCTTGATATACTTACTCACGGTAGGCCATGGTTTTCTATTCTTCTTGTCCACGGTTATCTCCGTCATATTATACCTTGTTGCACCAAGATCTTTTTCATTTCAAACTTAGCGGAGACAGGCGAGACTTAAAGATCGAAATAATTAGCTTACTGTTCCTATGAACAACATATCATCAACATAGAGAGCAATAACAGAGTAGCAGTCGCTTTCAGCTTTTTTATATTAAACTTCCACCACGTTGATCAAGATTTTTGATCTCCTGGAATCCCAAAAGACGACCACAAAGTATCAAATTTTCCGGTTACCACATTCTAGGTGACTGCTTTAACCCATAGAGAGACTTCTTTAATTTGCAAACTAGTTTCTCTTTACCTTTTTCAACAAAGTGCTTAGGCTGGACATATAAATTTCTTCTTCAAGATCACCATGAAGAAATGTTGTCTTCACATCCATCTGTTCTACCTCTAAGTCATATGTTGCTGCAAGTGACAAAAGAAATTTGATAGATGTCAGCTTTGCTACAGGAGAAAAGATTTCCCCATAATCAATTCCCTCGACCTGGGAATAACTCTTTGCAACCAGTGTTGCCTTGTACTTTTCTACACTGCCATCTAGACCAATTTTCTTCTTAAATACCCATTTGCAGCCAACAGCCTTTCTTCCTTTAGGCAAGGGCACCAAACTCCAGGTTTCATTCTTTTCCAATGATGCCATCTCTTCATCCATGGCTTCCAACCAAGAGTCTGAATCAGACATTCTAAATGCCTTTTTCACAATCCTAGGCTCATCAGTGCTAGAAATTAAGGCATAGGCACAAGTAGAATCAATCAAAGAGAACCCATACCTATCTAGTTGTTTTCTTTCACAGGTTGACCTCCTCACTTGTTGAGGCTAAGGTTCTTCTTCAGAACTTTCAGAACTGCTTGAGCTCTCCTCAGTTTTAGGTACATTTTGAATTTTCAATTCCTCTTTCTCTGGTGTAGGAGGAATTAATGCTACATCCTTATTGTTTTCTAACTTTGTCTCTGACTGCAGATCTAAAGTGGAAGGTTTCAACTCATGAAAGATTACACTTCTGCTGTATACAACCTTCTCTGTATCAGGATTCCAAAGCTTGTATCCTTTTATGACAACACTATAGCCAATAAAAATGCATTTGATAGCCTTGTTCTCCAGTTTAGATCTTTTCACATCCGGCACATGAGCATATGCCTCACAGCCAAAAACACGAACATGTCTAAGAGAAGGCTTCTTACCAGACCATGCTTCCAAAGGTGTTTTATCAACAATAGCAGAATTTGGAGAATGATTAATTAGATAACATGCAGTAGATACAACCTCAGCCCAGAACTTCTCCTCCAAGCCAGCACTACTGAGCATACTTCGTGCTCTCTCCATCACTGTCTTATTGAACCTTTCTGCAACTCCATTTTGCAATGGAGTATAAGGTGTAGTCTTGTGTCTTTTAATTCCATGGTCTTTGCAATACCCCTCGAATTCATCAAAACAGAATTCACCGCCATTATCAGTCCTCAAGCATTTTATTTTTCTACCAGTATGATTTTCAACAAGATTTTAAAATTTTTTAAACCGACTGAATACTTCTGATTTACTTTTCAGAAAATATACAAATGCTCTTCTTGAGTAATCATCAATAAACGACACATAGTATCTTGACTTAGACAAAGAAGGAATATTCACTGGACCAAATACATCCGAATGAATATAATCTAGCAAACCAGAAGATTTATGAGGACTGGAATAAAAAGAAACACGATGCTGTGCTTTCCATATATACAATGCTCACAGAATTCAAATTCGAGATTACAATCTTCAAGCCCCTCAACCAGGTTTTTATTCTTTAAGGTTTTTAAACATTTTTCTCCTATGTGGCCAAACCTATGATGCTAGAGCATAGTCTTCTCTGCTAGAAGTTTTACTTCCATTGAGTTTACATAATTAGGGATATTTCCCTCTTTACCTCATGTTACCTAATTTTCACCCTCAGGCTCAATCAGGCAAAGCATCTATGTTGCAGGTGTTCTAGGGGCCAAATGGGACAATTCCATTAAGGGTTATTTCATGCATCTGATGACATTTCACAAAGAGCTCAGTTGGGAGGCCTGCTTTGTTGGAAATATGCCTCAATTGTCACAGGCTCGAGCCTCCATTAGACCCAAGTCGGTATGATATCTTCACTATCTGGCTGACTAGCAGCTTTGATACCTTCCATTTTGAATAGGTCACTGTGACCTAGTTTTTGTCTTGCCGAACAAAGCTGCAGAGCCTATCACTGTGACAGGAGGGGTTCGGTATGACCTCTTATCGCGTGGATTTCTCTGGCCGATAGGCCATTCAATCATCTGTCAGTGAGACTTGTGGCGACCATGGGCTTCGGGGTAACAAAAAGAGCTCAGTGAGAAGTCCCAGCGAAGAGATAAAGTCTCACCGACAGTGCTTTATTTTGAAGTCTTTGGCGTGGAAACTTGAGTTCGCCAAAAGGTCTCGGCGACCCGAGGGTGCTTCGGCAACAATAATGAGCTCGGCAGACGTCCCCTCGACAAGAGGGATAAGCTTTCGACAAAGGTTGCTCCCTTCGCCACAAGGTCTCACCGAAGTCAGGAAGTCTCCCCGACTCCAAGGGGCTCTCGGCGAAGCAAAGGGATTCTACAAGATGACCCGGTAACCAATGAGATGTGCGTCGGTGAAAGGAAACAGGCTCAGGGTAAGGTCTCCTCGACCACGCGATGTCTCCCTGACAGAGAAAAAGAAAACCGCTCACCGAAAGATGATGAGCTCGGGAAGAGGTCCTTCCGACAGATGGGGACTCTCACCAAAATGAAAGGGGTCTCGAGATAGCATTGTGCTTTTGGTAAGATCTCTCACCAAACATATGATCTCTTACCGACAGATAGAAGCAACATAAATGAAAGAGGGCCCTCGGTACGACTAAGGGATCTCACTGAGATGTCTCGGTGATTATAAAAGGTCTCCCCGACTTGCTCGTGGTCTCGGCCAAGGTAAATGCCTTCGCCGTAATGTCTCGGCGAAGACATCTAGTCTTGCCGACTAGATGGGGGGCCTCGATGCATTTTCCTTCGGTAGGACCCTTGCCGATACTAGGATGGGCCCTCACCAAGACAAAATCAGTTCGACAAGACTCTTTCCGAAACACAAAGTGAGCTCGGGCAAACAAAAGGAATTCAGCAAAAGGTCTTAGTGACCCATGGATGTCCTGCTGACTCAATATGGGGTCTCAACAAAGAATGCAGGGCTTGGTAGAGAAAAATGCATTGGGGTGACATTGGCAGACTCTTGCCGATATGGTTTGTAATATCAAGTTCGAGGCGACATCGGTATGAGGTTTGAAGCTTGATAAAGACTCTCATCGATATATCCATGCTATGTCGATGGCTTCAAAGGAGCATAATCACATCGGCGAGACACTTTTAGTGTCTCACCGAGATGTGATTCTTTTCAAAAAGAGTTTCGACCGCTTGCAGAGCCTACATGGAATACACTCGACCAACCAAGAGGAGCTGAGATGAGCTGTGGTAGTCTAATCAGAATGGAGGATGTCAACAGAATGAATGCAGCACATATCTGTTGTGAGCTCAGGGTATTCAAAGTATTCAGCTAAGGTGGTTCGAATAGGACACAATGCCAGGATCAAAATGAATGCGGTAGTTGCGAAAAGATCAGAAGGCTTCTCCAGGCAGTAGCTCTTCACCGACACATACAACAAGGACATGTAGGGGTGCAACATTTATTTCAATCAAAAGATCTGAGGATAGATCTTTCTGACCCCTGATATCTTTTGTAAGCCCTAAGGGGCTGACACACAGTTTGATATATAAGGCATTTTTTTCCTTTTTTGTAGTTAGTTCGAGTCATGCATCCAGAAGAGTTAGTGATTTTTATCTATCCTTCCTCAGCTGTTGTATACTTTGTAACCCAACTAAAATCTAGAATGCAAAATAGAGTTCACCTTGAAAACAAGTACTAATGCTTTTACTACTCTCATTTTCGTATGTTAGCTTATGTATGTATTTCTTTAATAGTGTTTTTACCAAATTTGTATTCATACCACAAAGTTGTGAAGTTTGTTTCTTCCTTCTTGAGATATGTATGTAGATCAAACCTGTCAAGAGTGATGCATAAGACTGAATGGGGTTATGTTGAATAAGTAAAACAACTGTAGTTTAGTTTTCTCAGCGTATTTCATCCTGCTTTCATTTTTATGATTTCTTCTTAATTCGGTGTATCACCATAGAGTTAGTTTTGCTTTTAATGCATTATTCTTCTCCCTTTACCTCACAAAGATCATTAGTTTAGGTGATACCCAAAGGAAGCTGGCCTTCTCTGGAGGTTCATTTCAGTTTTAGGTGACCCACAGCCTTGAAATGATCCCATTGTGTCTCTAGAAAGCACAGTTTTTATCTCTATGCATAGGGTGCATTTCTAGGTGACAACAATTTATGGCACGCCCGGTGGGACTAAAATTAGATTCAACTACTAGTTTAGTATGCAATCAGCTACTCCTAGGCTTTATACAAGTCATTTGGCATACTTGGCGACTCCATAAAGAAGAAGAACTCCAGAAATCAGTGCCTTCTATAGTTTATGAGAAAAGTTCAGACAAGAGGCAGCTCAGGCCCCTTCGTATATTTGCAGTTGTAACCACCGAGAAGAAGAGGTAGAGCAACAAAAAAAAGAGGAGCAATAGTTATCTATTCTAGAAGAACTCAATCTACTCCTCCATCAGTGGGATCTCATTTTTCTCTACAAGTAAATCTAATTCAGCTACCTCCAATGGCCGCTCCAAGGAATCAACCCTTTGTTGCTTTCAATGGAGGGAGTCCTTTGAATTTGGCACAGCACAACGACATCCCGATGGCAGCCCTGAAGAGTCTTCCAACTTTCACAAGGGAAGACCAAACTACTCCCGTTGAACATATGAGAGATGTGGCTTCGTTATGCGGAGTCCATCATATAACTCAAGAGGATGTTGCAGTAAGATTACTAGCTGCTTCACTGAGAGGGAGAACTATACAATGGTATAGGGGCTTAGTAGTAGGTTCAATTGCAACTTGGGATGAATTTGGAGACAAGTTGCACAAGCAATTTTGAGATAGGTTTGATAACTTGTCTCTATTAGAGCAACTAACCACAATCAAGAGGGCTCCTCAAGAGCAGATGAACGATTTCAATTTCATATTCCAAAGAACCTGGGATAGAATCCCTACAACAGTGAGGCCACCTCTAGAGTATGCATTTATGTACTTCTTGAGGGATCTTAACAGTGATATATGTCATGATACAATCAATGGGAGGAGTGTCTCTACCAGATGCCTTTGAAATAGCTATCAGAGCTGAGAACAACTTAATACAAGCTGGAAAACTCACTCCTAGGCCACCAATGCCTATATTTCCCGAAATTCAATCAAACATTCCTTTGCAAATACCTCCCTTCATACCTTTACCAGCTATACCAACGCTGCCAACTGTTGTTCTAGCCATTGATAGACAAGAAAGTGTTGCTTCGGGATCATCATAGGAGTTACAAGAGATCAAAAGTCTTTTATAGACTTTTGGTAACAAGTTGGTGAACTTGGAAAAACAACAGTCCTATTCTAGGCCTTACCAACAGCAGAATCAGGCCTCAAGTCAGCCCTTTCAAGGTCAACAACAGCAATTCCAAGGGAATAGGCAACAATATCAAGGCAATTATCAAGGCACAAGACAAAATGTTGCCACAAGACCTTTTCAGGCCTCTAATCCAGCTCCAATTAGTATCGTCAAAGAGCTTGTTCCTGTTCAAAACAATCTGGCTGCTAATTATGAATGGTGTTATCCATGTAACCAGCCACATAGTCAAGCTACATGCTCTAATGGCATCATCAACAAGCTCTTATGGTGCAAAATGTTGTAGGTGTGCAAGATTTGCCTAAGGAGGGGTATCCACAATAGCAGGATCAACCTAGAGATGATTCAACTCTCCTGAATTAGCAAAGAGAAGAATTATGTGGAGTGAACGAGGATGACACATCTGTTGCTGCTAATACTAGAGCCAAGAAGAGGGCTTTCGAGGCTGAACAAGCAACAAATAAAGATAAAGGAGTTGCTGGTCCATCAAATCAGCATGTACCATGCACTTTGCAGCAAGGTCCTGACACTAGTAAGGAGCAGCCCTTACATGCTTCATTCGCAAGTCAAGTGCAATCTGACCATGTTGTTGTAAAGAAGTAGCCAAAGGTAAACATATCTGCACCTTTCAACATTGTTGAAAGTATGAAAAAAATGAATGTTTCAATTTCAATGTGGGACTCTTTAGCAATCCCTGGTCAAATCAATTTGTTACAGTCAGCCTTATCAAATCCAGTTAGTTTGAATCATCCAAAGTAAGTCTCTTTAGGCCAAACGAAGTCAATTTTAACCAATGCACCTTTGGATAGTACCATAAAGCAAAGTAATGGTGTCAAGCCCCCTCCTTTCTATGTTTCATTAATAGTGGGGAATAAATTGGTACATAATTGCATGCTTGATAGCGGGGCTAGCAGTTCGGTAATGCCAAAAAGATTGCAGAACAACTAGGTTTACAGTACCAACCATTAGAAAAGGGAGTACTTCAATTGGATGGGACAGCAATAAACACTATAGGTGTTATTAAAAACCTGCATCTCACATTACATGCTTATCCCAACTTTTCAATCCCACAAGATGTGTTTGTTATAGACTTTCCTCCATTTTTTGCTCTATGCCTATCTAGAGATTTAACAGCTAAAATTGAAGGGTATTTATCTTCAGATTGGTCCCATATGCTTTTTAGGACCAGGTATGGTACTAAGGTGACCATAACTTCTGAGTCTCTTTCCAAGGATCACATCGAACCTGATGTGCAATCTGCTATAAATGTTAACTCTATTGTTTTAGAGGATACTGAACTTGCTGCAGCACAAGAGTTACAAGTTGAGAGTGTACCTGAGGTGCTCCTAAATGAATGGGCAGTTAAGAACGTGGTTGATAATCCAAATGAGCTTATTCAGGATGTTGGTTTGTGCAATCATATATTGCATGAAGCTGGGACAGAAATGCCAAATCTTGAGAGAAGTGCAGAAAGTCAGTTTGAGCAGCAGAGTGAATTATGGGAGATGTACTTTGATGGGTCAAGAAGTAAAAATGGCGCTGGAGGAGGTGCAATGCTTGTATCTCCGTAGGGGGATAAGTATTTTGCTACTTTCCATTTTTCTTTTGCATGCTCCAACAACATTGCTGAGTATGAGGGCCTTGTTCAAAGTCTTGAGTGGGCCAGGAAGAAAGGAATAACCTGTTTGAAGGTATATGGGGACAGCGAGTTAATTGTCAATCAAATAAGAGGCCTGAATACTGCTAAAAATGACGCACTTAAGTCTTATAGAAATAGAGTGTGGAACATGCTTGAGGAATTTGATGCCTTTAATTTAGTGTCTATTCCAAGGAATCAGAACAAGCATGCTAATAGGCTTGTAGCCATCAGGGCACAATTTGATATTCCATGAGATATTAGAAAAGAGAAGGTGTAGTAGTATGTAAAGGTTGTGGTCAGAATATCAATTCCTGATAACAACATTCACTGGCAAGTTTTTGACAGCGATGAACAAATTCTTTCTTTCTTGCTCGAAGAAGATTAGTTCTGCATGGGGAATCAAGCAAAACTCAAGCAATAGTATGGTGAGCAAGTCATACAGCTGAGGACAAATAAGTTACCCAAAGGTCTTGCTACCTTAGAGTCAATTTTCAGTACTGATGATCAGCTTAAAAAGGGTAAAGCTGGCTTACAAATCAAACAAGAACATTATGAAGAACTGGAGATTTTCAAAGGTAAACTTCTTAAGATAGGAAAAATTTGTTCACATGAAGATAAACAAGCTTTTGTTGCTTTATGCCAAGAATTTCATGATGTCTTTGCTTGGGAATATTCAGATTTGAAAAGGTTTGATCCCCATATTGCTCAGCACACAATTGAGTTAGAGCCTGATGCTAAGCTAGAAAGATAGAAACAAAGGCCCTTGAGTCCTAAGTTGGAGCCCTTAATGATCAAAGAGCTGACCAAACTAGTTGAGGGGGGTATTTTCTTTCCTATCAAACATACTTCATGGGTTTCTAACCTTGTACCAGCTAGGAAGAAAAATGGTGAGATAAGACTCTGTGTAGACTTTAGGGATCTTAACTAAACATCTTTAAAAGACCACTACCCGCTGCCCTCCATGGAACAAATCTTGCAAGTAGTTGTTGGTTCTGAGAGATTATCCTTGTTAGATGGTTTTTCGGGCTATAATCAAGTGTTGGTTAAAGAGAAAGATCAATTTAAAACTACTTTTACAACTAAATGGGGCACCATGGCATACAAAAGGATGCCTTTTAGTTTATCTAATGTTGGTGCCACATTTCAGAGGGCCATGGACATGGCGTTTCAAAGCTTTATCAACAAGATTATGCTGATTTATCTAGATGACATTACAGTATATTCTAAGAATGCTGATGAACATGTGTCACATTTTAGGAAATTTTTGAAAAATGCAGAGTTTGGTATCTCTCTCAACCCAAAAAAGAGTATATTTTTTGTTCATGAAGGGAAATTATTAGGACACATAGTGTCAAAGCAAGGGATTACTATTGATCCTGAGAGATTCAAAGCCATACTTGAGTTGCCATTACCTAATCATAAGGGTCTACAGAGCTTTCTGGGTCAGATCAACTTTCTAAGAAGATTCATCCCTGATGTAGCAAACCTGTTACAACCTTTAACAGCTATGTTAAAGAAAAATGCAGTTTTCAGTTGGACAAAAGATGCTAAGAACAGCTTTGAGGCAACTAAGGAGGCCTTAGCAGCAGCTCCTATGCTGGTAAATCCCAATTTTTCTAAATATTTTTATCGGTATGCTTATGGTAGCACAAGTAACATTTCTGCAATATTGGTTCAAAAAAATGAACAGAATTTAGAACAACCAATAGCCTTCTTCAGTCAAGGTTTGGTTGAAAATGAACAGAAATACTCCTTTGTGGAGAGGCATGTTCTTCTTGTGATCAGAAGCCTGAAGAAATTCAAGCCTTTGATCTCTCATAATAAAATTCATGTCATGGTGGCACACTCAAGTGTGAAGGAGTTTATGTTGAACAAAGACTTGAATGATAAAAGAACATGATGGATCACCAAGGTCATGGAGTATGATGTAGATATTAAGATCACCAAACTGGTTGGAGGTAAAGGTCTTTGTGAGCGGCTTGCTACAAGGTCAAGCAGTAAAACTGAATTAGAAAAGGATGATGTGCTTGCTAATATAGGTGAATTTCAGAATGCTCAAGATGATGTGCCTATGGGAACAACTAATTGGGTTCAAGATATGACCCAATTTCTACAAACTGGTGAATGCCCATTAGGATTAAACAGAGCTAAAAGAAGATACTTCAGATTGCAGTCCATACCGTATGTGTTGGTAAACAATGTTCTTTTCAAAAAAGATCTGAATGGTATCTTATTAAGATGCATTCACAGCGATCAGATTGAAAAGGTACTTCATGAGTTTCATGATGGAGCTGCAGGGGGTCACTTTTCCCCAAGAACTACTGCCTGGAAAATCATGAGAGATGGTTACTACTAGCCTAGCTTGTTCAAAGATGCATATTCCTGGTCAAGAAAGTGTATCAAATGTGCTTTATTTGCAGGAAAGGAAAAGCTGCCTGCTATGCCCCTGCATCCAATTCAAGTAGAACAACCCTTCATGAGATGGGGCATTGATTTCATTGGGCCAATAAATCCACCTTCTAGTGCCGGTCACAAGTGGGTGCTCACAGCTATAGACTATTTCAATTGGTGGACAAAAGCAATAGCTTTGAAAGAAGCAAAGGAGTCTTCAGTTTTGAACTTCTATGAGGATATAGTCACTAGATTTGGAGTTCCTGACTCCATCATATCTGACAATGCTCTTGCATTCACGGGTCTAAGAGTAACTGATTGGGTTGTCAAACATGGCATTCATTTGAATACATCCTCAAATTATTACCCTCAAAGTAATGGTTTAGCGGAAAGTACAAACAAGAACCTCATCAGGATTATTAAAAGAACCATAGAGGATAATCAAAGGACCTGGCACATCAGTTTAAAGAGTGCACTGTGGGTAGACAGAGTGACCCCTAAGAGGTTTGTTGGTAATTCACCATATATGGTGGTCTACAGTAGAGAGGCTAGGCTAACTCTATCTGTAGAGCTCCCAGCCCTTGACATTATACATCAGTTGTAGATGTTTGAGGGACAGGACCCAATGTCTGTAAGGTATGCAGAGCTCATGGAGCTCGAAGAATCAAGGGACAATGCAATGAAGGTTTTGGAGTATCATCAGCTCCAAACAAAGAAGACATTTGAAAAGAAGGCTACAAGAAAAGTTTTCAAGGTGGGAGATCTTGTGCTCAAATGGGATATTCTGAAAAGCAGGATAGGCCATCACACCAAGTTTGACAATATGTGGGCAAGCCCATTCATTATTAGAGACTACAAAGAGCACAATGCTTATCAGCTGGCTACAACAGAAGGGGAAGTGCTTCCTATCCCAATTAATGGGATACACCTTAAGCCTTGTTTTCAAGTCTGATGGAGTTCCTCTATTGTACATATTAGTTTAAGCTTTATGTTTTCCATAAGTGTTGTTTCAGCATAGTAAATATTTTTCTTTTCTGTTTTCCCTGTCTTGTTGTTTTTGGCAACCTGTTGTGTCCTATGAATCTCATGCGAATTGTAGCCATGTGCAAGAATGATGATTTTATTTGTTTCTGGGTTTCCTAACAACTCCATGCCCAATGGTTAGGCCTAGACTACTAGTCTTCATGTTTAGCACGCAAACATCCAGCAAAGGTCGCCAAAAATGTTACCTAATTTTCACCCTCAGGCTCAATCAGGCAAGGCATCTATGTTGCAGGTATTCTAGGGGCCAAATGGGACAATTCCATTAAGGGTTATTTCATGCATCTGATGAAATTTCACAAAGAGCTCGGTTGGGAGGCCTGCTTTGTTGGAAATATTCCTCAATTGTCACAGGCTCGAGCCTCCATTAGACCCAACTCGGTATGACATCTTCACTATCTGGCCGACTAGCAGCTTTGATACCTTCCATTTTGAACAGGTCACTGTGACCTAGTTTCTATCTTGCCGAATGAAGTACAGAGCCTATCACTGTGACGGGAGGGGTTCGGTATGACCTCTTATCACGTGGATTTCTCTGGCCGATAGGCCATTCAATCGTCTGTCGGCGAGACTTATGGCGACCACGAGCTTTGGGGTAACAAAGAGAACTCGGTGAGAAGTCCCAGCGAAGAGACAAAGTCTCACCAACAGTGCTTTATTTTGAAGTCTTAGGCATGGCAACTTGAGTTTTCCAAAAGGTCTCGACGATCCGGGGGTGCTTCGACGACAGCAATGAGCTCAGCAGACGTCCCCTCGACAAGAGGGATACGCTTTTGGTAAAGGTTGCTCCCTTCGCCACAGGGTCTCACCGAAGTCAAGAAGTCTCCCTGACTCCAAGGGGCTCTCAGCGAAGCAAAGGGATTCTACAAGATGACACGGTAACCAATGAGACGTGTGTCGGCGAAAGGAAATAGGCTCGGGGTAAGGTCTCCCTGACCACGCGATGTCTCCCCGACAGAGAAAAAGCAAACCGCTCACCGAAAGATGATGAGCTCGGGAAGAGGTCCTGCCGATAGATGGGGAGTCTCATCAAAATGAAAGGGGTCTCAGGATAGCGCTGTGCTTTCGGTAAGATCTCTCACCGAACATATGATCTCTTGCCGATAGATATAAGCAACACAAAAGAAAGAGGGCCCTCGGTATGACTAAGGGATCTCGCTGAGATGTCTCGGTGATTATAAAAGGTCTCCCCGACTTGCTCATGGTCTCGGCCAAGGTAAATGCCTTCGCCGTAATGTCTCAGCAAAGACATCTAGTCTCACCGACTAGATGGGGGGGCCTCGATGCGTTTGCCTTCGGTAGGACTCTTGCCAATACTAGGATGGGCGCTCACCAAGACAAAATTAGTTCGGCAAGACTCTTGCCGAAACACAAAGTGAGCTCAGGCAGACAAAAGGAATTCGGAAAAAGGTCTTAGTGACCCATGGATTTCCTGCCAACTCAATATGGGGTCTCAACAAAGAATGCAAGGCTTGGTAGAGAAAAATGCGTCGGGGTGACATCGGCAGACTCTTGCTGATATGGTTTGTAATATCAAGTTCTAGGTGACATTGGTATGAGTTCTGAAGCTCGATAAAGACTCTCATCGATATATCCATGCTATGCTGATGGCTTCAGAGGAGCATAATCACATCGGTGAGACACTTTCAGTGTCTCGTTGTGATGCGATTCTTTTCAAAAAGAGTTTTGACCGCCTATAGAGCTTGCGTGGAATACGCTCGACCAACCAGGAGGAGTTGCGACGAGCCGTGGAAGTCTGATCAGAATGGAGGATGTCAATGGAATGCACGTATTTGTTGTGAGCTCAGGGCATTCAAAGCGTTCAACCGAGGTGGTTCGAACAGGACACGATGCCAGGATCAAAATGAATGCGGTAGTTGTAGAAAGATCAGAAGGCTTCTCTAGGCAGTAGCTCTTCACCGACACATACAGCAAGGACATGCAAGGGTGCAACATTTATTTTAATCAAAATATCTGAGGATAGATCTTTTTGACCCCTGATATCTTTTTTAAGCCCTAAGGGGCTGACACACAGTTTGATATATAAGGCATTTTTTGCCTTTTTTGTAGTTAGTTTGAGTTATGCATCTAGAAGAGTTAGTGATTTTTATCTATCCTTCCTCAGCTGATGTATACTTTGTAACCCAACTGAAATCTAGAATGCAAAATAGAATTCACCTTGAAAACAAGTACTAATGCTTTTACTACTCTCATTTCTTTATGTTAGCTTATGTACGTATTTCTTTAACAGTGTTTTTACCAAATCTATATTCATACCACAAAGTTGTGAAGTTTGTTTCTTCCTTCTTGAGATATGTATGTAGATCAAACCTGTCAAGAGTGATGCATAAGACTGAATGGGGTTATGTTGAAAAGTAAAACAGCTGCAGTCTAGGTTTCTCAACGTATTTCATCCTGCTTTCATTTTTATGATTTCTTCTTAATTCGGTGTATCACCATAGAGTTAGTTTTTCTTTTAGTGCATTCTTCTTCTCCCTTTACCTCACAAAGATCATTAGTTTAGGTGATACCCAAAGGAAGTCGGCCTTCTCTGGAGGTTCATTTCAGTTTTAGGTGACCCACAACCTTGAAATGATCCCATTGTGTCTCTAGAAAGCTCAGTTTTTATGTATGTGCATAGGGTGCATTTCTAGGTGACAACACCTCCATGTGTAGCTTTCAGTGACTTTCCAGACACACTATTACATTGAACAACATGTGCATCTAGCTTCTACAGGGTACCAATTCGAGTACCTCTAGCCAGCACCATTGAACCTCTAGTCATCTTGCAGCCATTTCCAGAGAACGTAACTTGTACTCCAATATCATTCAGCATACTTACAGAAAGTAAGTTTCGAGTCAGACCTGGTATATGTATTACATTATTGATTCCCTTCACTCTACCATCGGGGAATTATATTTTGACTCTTCCACAGCCAACAATCTCTAAAGTTGAATCACTTGCCAAGTACACCTTTCCACCATTGTATTCTTCATACTTCGTAAACCACTCTCTATGAGATGTCATGTGGAAAGATGCTCCAGAATCAATCAGCTAGACATCATTTGATGCTTGTGTAGCCAAGGCTGCAATGAAGGCGTCACCATCACTATGAGAAGAACCATTTTCGGAAGATCCCTTCTTCTTTTTCTCCTCATTACAATCCTTTCGAACATGACCAGGTTGCCCACAATTCCAGCACTTCACCTTGGACTTCTTGCTAGGAGACTTTGATCTCCCCTCTGATTTTGATTTGGACTTCTTGTCCTTCTTCTTACCTTTCTCTTTCGGTCTTCCTCTGACAACAAGAGCTTCCTTCGCCATCTCAGAAGATTTCCTTCTCATCTCTTCTGACAACAAAGAACCAACAACATCTTCCATCTTGAAACTGGATGTTGTACTCCTAATAGCCATCACCAGATGATCCCATGAGTCTGGAAAAGAACATAATAATAGCATACAGTGATCGTTTTCTTCAATTTTACACCAACAGATGTCAATTGAGCAATCAACATATTAAATGTGTTCAAATGATCAGCCACAGACCCTCCTTCCTGCATTCTCAAAGAATACAGCTTCTTCCTCAGGAACAGTTTATTCACCAAGGACTTCCCCTGATAAATAGATGCCAGTCTCTTCCATAAAGAAGAGGCAGTCTTCTCCTCATGCACATTCAGAAGAACTAAGTCTGCTAAACAGAGCCTTATCAGCCCCTTAGACTTCTTATCTGCAAGGTCCCAATCTTCTTGCTTCATACCTATAGGTTTCACTCTAGCCACAACAATCCAAAGATCACGATCAAAAAGAAGATCCTCCATCTTGAGTTTCCACAACTCAAAGTTACTACTGTTGAACTTCTCTATTTCAAACAATCCAAATGTGCTAGCCATCTTAACCTGTAAGCAGAAATAACAAACTCTACAAGACTCCCACTAAAATAGAATTGACACAAAAAACCCAATGTACCCACAAGGATAACACAACTGGCCAGGCTCTGATACCACTTGTAAGGAAAGCTAGATGCGGAAAAAACTCTCCTAACATCAAAACCTCAGAGAAGAATGTAGATATACTTTTAATTTTTTAATTACAATTCAACTAAGATGCACTATGAAGTAATATAATAGAAACAAAGTATTTAACAATCACACATGAACACCAGATATATGTGGGAAAACCCTTACGGGAGAAAAACCCACCACACCAAGAGAAGTCACTTTGTATTACAGTAATAAAGATTACATACAAGTTTCAGACTTATCTTTCTGATGTCTGTTTATAGCAGCATTCACCATGAACAATCTTCGAACATAAACTTTCAAGTTATAGCCTTTACAGAATAGAATACATCTACTGGTCATACAACAATTTGTCGAATCAACCTTCGAACCAAAAAACCAACAACAAATCACAATCTGCAATCACCAAGTATATCCATGGTGCTCCCTATCTGTCGAACTTCCTCATAGAACCGTGTTGTGCAATTTTTCACACACACGCCTCGCTGTAAGCAGGGACCCTCTTTCACTTCGGTTTTGGTGTTCTTCCCCTTTCTTTTTGAGGTTTTGTCTTACTTGGGTAAGTGTTTAAATGTATATTTTGAATGCCCAAGTGTTTTCCCCAGGTTGTTTATTTAAAATCTTAAGTTCTGGATGAATTTTGGGCTTTTGCCCTGATTCAGGATTTTTCACCCTGGTCGGATTTTCCCGGGTCCTGCTTGGATTCCGGTTGAACCTTGTTGCTCAGGACTTTTGGGTCTTTGCAGATTTTCGAGTGGTCCAGATTTTCTCGGACTCCACCCTATCGTCATTTCCCCAAGTTTCATGACTGTCTTATTGAGTGCATTAATGGCTTTGTACGCGCTTTGAAGGCTAGATCCTACTTGATTTTTGAGATCCTTTGCGCCATTATGTTCACTATTTGCCATCATTTGAGCTAAGAAGTGCTTTCCTGCGATTGATTGACTTCGTTTTGAGGCATTTGGGCTTGAATTAATTGATTTAGTTGCTATTCCTTGTGTGTTTTCGCCTCTGTTCTTTGTGGGCACCGCTAGGCTTTGCATTTATTGCTTCTGAAGTCAATTCCCGCTTTGTAATGGTATGTCTCTGATTGCCCAGCCTTTGATTGAAACTTATGAATGTCACGTTGGTATTGTGAGGGTTTGTGGGATTTGAATTCCTGTGTATTTGTTCATTTCGTGCTAGGGTTGGTTGGTTTTGCGTCATTTGTTAGCCCTTGGGTAAGTCTTGAACTCACTTGTCTATCCGCATTTTGATGAATCTTGCCTGAGAGTAGTTAGCTAACCCTAGTAGTGACTTAACAATCGAAACAACTAAATTTTGAGCTTGTTTGTGTGCTAATGGCGGATGAATAGGGTTCGGGCCTAGGGTAGTGCCATGTCTAGTTATTTCATTTTATGGTTGGCCTAGAATACAAAGAAAGTTCATGAGAGGTCCATCCCTGACTTGCCCTAAGTTAAACTTGTCGAAATCCATAGTCGGTTCAGTGTCTGGATGAAATCAGGACTCTCCGTCCCTTCCGGATTCCCTTCACTATGACCATTCCTTTTCACTGGGATATCATACCGACCACCTTGAGGTTTTTCGAAATGGTCCTCCTAGGTTCATGTTAGATCGCTGTGACACTATCGCTTTTACACCGATGAAATCCTTCATGCATATCAGTCGGCAAGACCTTTCACTTTCGCCGAGACCTCACCCCGTGAGGAGATGTCTCATCAACGTGCTCACTCATACTCACTTTTGGCAAGACAAGTCCAAGTCACCAAGAAGTCTTGGCGGGATCTAGTGGCTTTACCGATTCATTT
>VDFB02130811.1:0-38790 GCA_007258455.2 Sequoia sempervirens
GGTTTAAGGGTTGCGGGTTTAAGGTTGAGGGTAGAGGATTGAGGGTATAGGGTTGGGGGATTATGGTTGAGGGTCCAATGTATAGGGTAGAGGGTATAGGGGTTGGGGGATTAGGGTTTAAGGGTTGAGGGATTAAGGGTCAAGAGGGTTGGGGCATTAGGGTAGAGAGTTTACTAAGTGGGTTTAAGGGTTTAAGAGTTGAGGGATTAGGGTTGAGGGTAGAGGGTTTAAGGGTTTAGGGTTGAGTTTTAAGGGTTTAGAGGGTAGATGGTAGAGGTTTAAGAATTTGAGAAATTTAAAGGTTAGGGAGGGGTGGGGAATTCAGGGTATAACATTAAGAGTTAGAATTAGAGGTCAATGGATGCGAGGTAGAGGAGTACTTATAGGGGTTGAGGGATTAGGGTTTAAGGGTTGAGGGATTAGGGATTAGGGTAGGGGGTAGATGATTGAGGGTAGAGGATTTTAGGGTTTAGGGTTTAAGGGTTGAGGGTTTAGGGTTTAGGGTTGAGTGTTTAAGGGTTTATAGGGTAGAGGGTAGAGGGTTTAAGGGTTGAGGGTAGAGGATTGAGGGTAGAGGATTGAGGGTATAGGGTTGGGGGATTAGGGTCGAGGGTCCAATGTATAGGGTAGGGGGTATATGGGTTGAGGGATTAAGGTTTAAGGGTTGAAGGATTAAGGGTCAAGATGGTTGAGGGATTAGGGTAGAGAGTTTACTAAGCGTGTTTAAGGGTTTAATGGCTGAGGAATTGGGGTTGAGGGTAGAGGATTGAGGGTATAGGGTTGGGGGATTAGGGTTGATGGTCCAATGTAAATGGTAGAGTGTATAGGGGTTGATGGTTTAGGTTTTAAGGACTGAGGGATTAAAGGATGAGGGTTGAGATTTAATATATAGGGTAGAGGGTAGAGGGGAGAGGGGAGAGGGGAGAGAGATAGAATCAGGGTTTAAGGGTTGAGAGTATAAGGGTGAAGGTTAGAGGGTAGAGGGGAGAGAGATAGGAGTGAGTTAGTGAGGTAGAGGGAGTTGAGAGAGGGAGAGGGGGTAGTAGGGAGATATGAGAGAGAGAGGGTAGAGGATAGAGGGTATAAGGTTAAGGATAGAGGGTAAAGGGGAGAGAGAGAATTAGGGTTTAAGGGTAGAGGGAAAAGAGATAGAATTAGGGTATATAGGGTATAGACAAAGAGAGAAAAGAAATCTATTAAAAAACCAACTTTCTCATAACGGGAGTGCGTTTTGAAGAAGTAGGGATATGGCCATTTTAGCAAGAAATAACGTGCTTGCATTATAACGTGAGTGCATTTTGGCTTGCACTAAAAATGGTAAAAAACTTAATATACATGTGATCTCAAGGTCCACATTCTACATATTCTCCTAGTTTTGTGCGTGCTCTGACAAAAAGTAGCTTTTTGATGATGTTGTGAAGTGTGTATGCATGTTTTTCACATTCCACCACCTTTTTCATGATCTTTCCACCACCTTTGCATGAAATAGAAGAGTTTTCACATTGAAAGGCATATAGCATCAATTCAGGTTTGAATTCCATTGAAAAATGATATACAATTGAAGTTTGGAGGGGAACAAGATTTTGAAAAATTCAAATTGCTGAGTTTGAAGAAAGAAGAATCTAAGGCTACATAATTGGGTTGAACTCCTCCATTTGAAACTCTAATTTTTTAGGTATGTGAAGTCTTTACACATTTTCTTTCATTCTATTATGGCTTGCCTTCATTTTTGTTATTTTGCATATTCCATGTTGATCATTGTTTGCTTTTCATTATATCTTTAGGCTGTCAATGCACATTTTAAATTACACAATTCTATAGATTTTCCAATTACATTTTTAAACCACATCTCTTTGAGGCATTTTGTTATTTAACAATTGACTTACCTTGTGTATGCTTCCACATTTTGTATACACATATATATGACATACATTTTAAGGAAGTAAAATAAAACATCATTTCTCAATCCTTTATTATGGATGTGCATACCACTCTCTGAAGCTTTCATTGAGGTATTTTTTCAAACAGTTATACCAAGCAACTCATTGCTTTGTCTATGCTACCAAATTTTCCATACATCTCTCTAAAAAATTGGAATATACTCCTCCCACATTGATAGATCTTAGAAACTATTTTGGTTTTCATCTCTATTTCTAAATTCACCTCATCAATAAACCTACCTCATCAATTCTAGTTATGATATATTTTAAATTTTTCATTGATTAGTCTACCTGCAAGGGATTCTAACCCTTCTCTCCACTGTTACAAGACTCTTTATTCAAGGCTAAGTTAGCAACATGGGGAAAGGT
Organism: Sequoia sempervirens; assembly: GCA_007258455.2. Classification (NCBI taxonomy): domain Eukaryota; kingdom Viridiplantae; phylum Streptophyta; class Pinopsida; order Cupressales; family Cupressaceae; genus Sequoia; species Sequoia sempervirens. The sequence continues at coordinate 2,310 of VDFB02130811.1, forward strand.
GCAACCTATCTTGCAATAATGGCTCAAAATGGAAGCATGGAAAAATAATTTGAATTGTGATGCAACTAGGGGAGGTCCTGCAACAGAATTGAACACAAAAAATCAACCAACAACAACAAGTCACAAGTCACAATTCTCAAAACTCCTCACTTTTCACCAAATCAACACTCTTCATTGTAGCATTGCCAACTCATTCAATTAGGTATTTCTTCTCAATAAGATTCTTCCAGACCAAGAATTGAACCATTTCAATGATCCTTCAAGGTACACAATCACATGCCAACAAACCACTATTGGTTACTTTGTAACAACTTTATCAAATCAGGCTTTCTATGCTAACTAGGCCTCAAATTAGGACATTTTAACAAAAAAATTTATCTTGAAACTTGACCAAAACCTCCATATACATGTGGGCAGCAATTTATATGTATTAAAACCAAATAATTCACAATTAGTTCTCATAAATTCATCCACCAAGATGCCAAAACCAAAAACCCTATTTTTAAGCCAAATAACCTAGGGCTTATTGGAAAACACACTTCCCAACCTTATCAAAATATCCCACCACCTCAAACAGGTCTAAAATGGCCCGCACAAACTCAATTCAACAATAAAAAATGCTTCCCTATCAAAATAATCTCTTTAGCATGTGAAAACCTCTCAAATTCACATGGAAAACACCAAATTTCGCTCTAGGGCTTCATGCCCAACTCAACTCTTGAACTCCCCTATACTTACTCAACATTCCCACACCTTTTTAGTGATGTTCCAGACCCATTCCTAAAGTTAGAGTGGAAACAATGAGAGGAGTTGATCAATACACCATTTTAAATGACTTTTAAACCTTAAAACTATTTGTTCAGGCCGGTCTCATAAATGGTTGAGATGGTAAGGGCAGCGTATGCCTCATAGAAATGGGGTCTCACACTGATGTAATCACTGTGAGACCCCATTTGTATGAGGCATACACACATCAGTGTGAGACCCCATTTCTATGAGGCATACACTGCCCCTACCTTCTCAACACTATCGCATTGGCAAGCTAGTGAGTGAGCTAGCTTTCCAACACTCCACTAGCTAGCCAATGTAGTAGGGTTGAGAAGGTAGGGGCAACGTATCCCTCATAGAAATGGGGTCTCATGGTGATATACATCACCATGACACCCCTTTTCTATGAGGCATCGTACATCACCGTGACACCCCTTTTCTATGAGGCATATGATGCCCCTACCTTAGACCCTTTTCTATGAGGCATACACTGCCCCTACCTTCTCAACCCTATATCACTATGACACCCCATTTATATGAGGCAAAAATTTCCCCTACCTTCTCAACCCTACCGCATTGGAAAGCTAGCGAGTTCACTAGCTTGCCAATGCGGTAAGGTTGAGAAGGTAGGGGAAGTGTATGCCTCATAGAAATGGGGTGTCACAGTGATATACATCATCATGACACCCCATTTCTATGAGGCATACACTACCCCTACCTTCTCAACAAGCTAGTGGAGCTGGCTTGCCAATGTGGTAGGTTGAGAAGATAGGGGCAGTGTATGCCTCATAGAAATGGGGTGTCATGGTGATGGTAGGGTTGAGAAGGTAGGGGCAGCATATGCCTCATAGAAATGGGGTGTCACAGTGATGAGGGGAAGTGTATGCCTCATAGAAATGGGTTGTCATGACTGCCCCTCATCATTGTGACCACCCATTTCTATGAGGCATATGCTGCCCCTACCTTCTCAACCCTACCACATTGGCAAGCTAGTGAGTGAGCTAGCTTGCCAACGCTCCACTAGCTTTCCAATGCAGTAGGGTTGAGAAGGTTGAGAAGGTAGGGGTAGTGTGTTAGCAACCTAGGTGGTGAAGACCCCAACCAACTCAAAATTATCAAACTAAAACAAGAAACCAGCCCCTTAAACACTATACACTCAACTTATCCCAAACACACACCTAAAGGCTTGTAGTCCTCCAACACTACTTTTTCTCAATATCTTTTAGAGAAGGCCATATAGAGAGCTAAAAAAAATCATCTGAGACACACTTCAACTCCTAACACAACATACCAAAAGGTTTCAAGAGGTTTTTTTGCAACAATATTGAAAACCAATAGGCTGCCCTGCCTTTTAGGCCACCAAATAGCCCTCTTTTACAAAGGAGATACCTCCAAAACACTTTGTTTTCACCAAATTTCAACTAAGAGTCACTAATTGTATTACAAAACAACAAATTCCACCATTATTTTTCAGAGCCTTGACCTCTAAAATGCTATACCACCAAACCCTCAACTTTCATGCAAATAACCTAGGGTTTATTGAAAGTCTTGAAAAATGGGCTTACTAGACCTCACCAATACCAACAACACTTCAAAAATACCCTACAAAAACTCAAAAAACTATTACATGGAAGGTTCCTTCAACATTTCATCAAAACCCTTCTTTAACACCCCATTTACACAAGGAAAACAATGTAATTTTGCCTATCTTGTAATCATGGCATGCCCCTACACCACCTTTGTCTATGCTAGAAATACTCTTATACATGATGATTGTAAGTACTTTTTATGAAGCCTTGAATGACATATATTTCATTTATTTGAATGGATAAATATTTTATGAACTAATATTCATCTCATTACCATGCTACAGGTAAAATTATCCACCATGCCAAAGAAACGAAGAAGGAATAACCTAATAGACGAAGAGTATGAAACCTTCAATGTAAAGGGGAGAGAACAGTTGAGGTCATATCATGAAAAGAATAAATTTGGTACGATTGATGAAAACAATCCAACTAAAGAGGAGCCTCAACCGTCAAAAAGATAATAGGATTTGGCAACACAAAAGGGAACGAATGCAAAAGCATCATGGTAAGATAGATTCAAATACCGTATTTGGAGACACACCCTCTACAGATTCAAGTGAATACAAAGGGACACCATTAAGAAAAAGTGAATATGGAGGGACACCAGCTACCGCAAGTGAATATGGAGGGACACCATCTATCACAAGTGAATATGGTTGGACACCATCCAACGCATCTTAAGTTGAGATTCAATCATCACTCGGATTTGATGAAGAAGGTATGCCATCATCCCCACATGAACCTCAAGGTATGTCTTCTACTCCACCCTCGATTGAAGGTATGCAATCTAGCCCACCTCAATTAAATATTTATGAAATTCCTAATGTTGAGATGTATGTACCTAGGAGAACACCACCTAGAATTTTGTGTAGAAAGCCAAAGTGTTTGATTAATATTGATGACGATATTTTGCAGCACATGGAAGGTAAGATTCCAGCATGCACTTGTAGAAGATATGCTGATAAGATTCGGAAATCATTCTTTGAAAGGCTAAATGAGACTGCAAGATGTCAACTATTTGTTGAAATGATGTAGGGTATAAAGTATAGAAACATCATGAAGAATCTTGGGTTGAGAACATCAAATACATTGAGTGAAAAAACTATTGTGAAGAATCTAATGGATGCATATGAGAGTGTGGGTAAGACCTCATGCTCAAAGGATAGTAATTATGTCACCCGATGTGTCATTACATCGACTCAGTTGTTGTTACTGGAATGTGGCTTAGAAGGTACCCACATAAGAGTGTTAAACATTGGTTGTTTCAGAACTTTGACACGCATCGTAAAATTCTTCATTACTCAAACCTTGTCGTGGCATCCAATGTTCATTTGACCAAATATGGGGGTAGACCTTTGAACAAGGTCTTGTGGAAGGTCTATGAGTTTGATCATGAGGCAATACTTGACACAATAAAGAGTAGAGCAGAACCAAATGGTTTGTTGGATTAATTTGTAAGTATGCATATCGATTCTCATTAATTTATACTTGTATGCACATTAATTTGTTTGATGCCAATGCTATCATCTTCTTTTACTTTGCTTATTTGTATGTAACCTACTAAAAATTGATTGGTGTTCCCTTATAGAAAATGCAAATTTATGAGTCATCCAAGAGAATCTTAGCCATAAAAGCAATGCAACATCCTTATTTTGATGATCTTGACAAATCTCAATTATGATTTCAAGCCATTACAAAAGTGTGTGCAAAGCTTGGTGAGGGAATTTCAAGTTATTCATTTGAATTTAACCTTATCATGAGCATCTATGATGTAGACATTATAAGAGCATCTCAAATTTTAAGTTGTTCTATTCATGAGAGTTGTGTGCAATAGGTATCTTGGAACTCCCAGTGAAGATGTATGACCAGGAGTGACTAAGTTGAGTGACTGACATGCCTATCTGTAAGCGCCTTCCATCTATTTTCATTTCATTTCCATTTTGAATGCTCTTTTTCTTCTTCTTTTACTTTGCATATTTGTAAGCAAACTACTAAAAAATGATTGGTCTCTCATTGAAGAAAATGCTGATTTATGAGCTATCAAAGAGAATCTCAGCCAAAAAAAAGAAATGCAACATCCTTATTTTGATGATCTTGACAAATCTCAATTCTAACTTGAAGCCATTATAAAAGAGCGTGTGAAGCTTAGTGAGGGAATCTCAAGTTACTCAATTGAAGTTAACCTCATAATTAACAACTATGATGTAGACATTAAAAGATAATTTCAAATGTATGAGTGAAATGGTAAAAGATCTGTGAGAACGAAGTACCTGAGGCATTGTAATGAGATTTACTCAAATATTGAAATTTTGGAGTTCATGTTTGGTGCAGTAACACCTTGTTCTCTAAATGCCTTCAATAGGAAAATTTGCAAAATTTGAATATTCAAATGTAAACAATGTGAAAAGGTCATGTGAAGGTCATATGTAATGTATTCAAAGTCTCAAACAGGTCATTAGGTGATTAGAGAAGTGATATTGCACAAAAGTTGTCATTTGGTGTAAAAATGTAAAACTTGCATTAGTTGCACAATTGGAAAATTATAGAACATGAAGAGTCCTCTTGTTAGAAAGGGTAGTTAGTTGATGGAAGATGTAGGAGAATCATTCATAACTGATTGGAATAGCTATATAAAGAATTGTAAAGGCATGAAAAAGAGAAGAACTTGTATTCTTGAAGAAATTAGTAAATAAAGGATGATATTTTCTGTATTTGCAACACTTTTCCTTTTTTGTTTCAAGCTTGTGCAGATTGTACAACACCTTATTTTTTATTAGTATTCTCTAGAGAAAGGAGTTAGGTAACTTTTGAAAGTATTTTGAATTCTTTTAACTTAGATTTGATGAAATAAGAACAATTTTATCATAACTGGTTTGTAACCCTCAAAATAGGGTTTTGAGAGCCCATTAAGTGATAAGATTTCCATTCCAATGATGTAGGGTTAACTAGGTTAGTGGAATGGATTACAATTAGGTGTTTTTCAATTTTAATATGTAATCAAGGGGTGTCAATCTTCTCAAAACCTCAAGAGCAACATGTGCATCAAAAATGACCTTTGTTATCCTAATTAGGCTAAATAGGCCTAATTTACAAAGGAACATACCTTTAAACATTCAAAAACCCAATGAACTTGTTGGGGAAGCAATTATCATGTATCCAAACCCTCAAATCCACAATTTGTCTTAGGAGAAACTCAATCCACCATGCCAAATCACAAAACCCTTATTTTATGCTAGTATGAGGAGATTTTATTGAAAGGGATGGTTCCAAACCTTACCAAAACACGTCACCACTTTAGAACTTCTTAAAATAACTTACAAAAATTTAAAATACAATCATCCAACCTCTACATGCAATATTTTATCAAACCCCAGGGTGAAACCTCATTTTTCATTCCCTTTTCCATCAAAATATACAAGGGTAGCAACACAAACCGCATTAAACTTATTCCCTTTCACCAAATAAGTAGCCTAACATCTAAACCAGACCCTCTTGACTCATTCCTATAAGCCACAAAGATTACAATAGGAGGAATGAGTTAAATCTCCATTTCAAACTTCAAAACCCCTAAATCTGCAAACTCAAACTGTCCCCTGCAATCTTGCAATAAAATGATTTTTAATCAATGAAATACCACTCAAATGGATTCAAAAGAGAGATAAAACAATCCTCCATAGGTTAAAATTTATTTCAAAGCATAGTGCAGTAGTATGGGTCTGTACAGACCTGTAAGAGTCAGGAAAACACATAAAATCAATGCAGAGAATTTTTGTGCTGACAACAATTTGTCAACTTTTACAAATTTTCACCTTTTAGAAACAATGACTCCAAATCCCCATGATTATGTCCTAGTGCATGCCAATTGGCCTATTAGACCTTATTTAAACCAAAAACATGACCTCACACACAAAAGCTGACTTTTCACCTATCTTGACAACTTTTGCCAACCTTGACAACATTTCAACATAATTTGCAACTTGGATTCAAAAGACCTCAAAGTTGATCTATTACATCAAGAATGGTCTCTTTAGATGTTATTAAGACTCAAAACCCCTAAACAACTTTGATTCCATCACCATGACTCATTCTTCATAAAACATCTAGAGCAAAACCATTAAAATGGAACGGTGCTCCTGCACCACTGGTAAACTATAAAATTGGAATATTTGAAGGTTTTGAGACTTGATACACTGCTGCTCGAGGTTATTTTATGGTTTGGAGTTGATTTATTGATAGTTGCTTCACAAAATTGACCTAATTTGAGGCACTTTCTAGTGGACAGTTTATTGTTCTTAGAAACTTTCCAAAATAACATCTTCAAAGCTTTTGTTTATGTATTAGTAGATCAAAATGGGTTTCTAAATATGTACCGGATTTGTGGAAACACAGAGATTGAAAAAGAATCACAAAACAAGCAAACTACACTGTCCACAAGGCCAATTAGGCCAAATTAACAAAGCAACCCCCCTTTATTCTTCCTATCACATGCAAACCACCATTGTACAACATTAACCAGTCTATTAAACCACCAATTCCTCCACTTTTAGGGCGTGACAAGCCCTCTAACATAACAAACCCCAAAACCCTCTTCTTTCACAAGTTAGGCAGGGGTTTATTGAAAACCCATACTCGAAACCTTCCCACAGCCAACCAAAGCCTGAAACACCTTCAAAAAGGTCTGCACAAGCTTAAAATTTCAAGAGATATTGCTGCCCCCAAAGATTTCTTCAAACCCTAGCACTAAATCACCATTTTCCACTAAAAAATGCATCATTTGATATCTAGGGAATCACCTAAAAACCATCTATTCACCTCCCTTACACACAAAAATTTGTACACATTTTTTATAACCCTAACTAAGCCTTTCCACCAAGTTATAAAAGCATATAGTGGGTGGAAGGCTTAATATGACATTTTAATGCACTCAAAACCCTTAAACAGGGTATATAGACCGACTTTTAGTAATTGGATTCTAAAATGTACAAAATCACTTGAAATCCAACCAAACCAAAACTAAAATGGAGTTAATTCTACTACCCATTGAATTCCATCCAAAAGAGAACACAATCACCCTGTACGAAACTGTACAGTTCAAGGAAACATTAGATTTCTGGTAAAAATATAGAAAAATGTAGGGAAGCAATGAATTTTATTGATCTTCTAAGTACAAGGTACATTTACACTAGACATGGTACATTTACACTAGGAATGGTCCTATTTCACACCCAAACATGTAGAATCACTTTGAGCTATGTTCAACCGACTCGATCCCTTAAGGGTCCAAAGTGCAAAAGGGTAGCAATATTTGACGGGGTATTACTTAGAAACCGTGGCACTTACGAAATATTCGTCTGATCCTATGAGATCATGTTGGACCCCTTTACAATAACCTCTCTCATTTTTTGTTATCTCAAAGTGGTTCTCCCATGGTGTCCAGTTTTCACTTGATGGAAAAAGTGTCAAATGCAAGCAATGCAAAGTTGCAAAGTGGTGCAACTTTTGTTCCACAACTCATGTGACCAAACAGACTATTCCAACATGTTCGAATAGGTATGTTTATGCTAGGCATGGTCCTTTTTTGTACCCGAACATGCAAAATCACTCTGAGCTACGTTCAACCGGATTGATCCCTTAAGAGTCCAAAGTGCAAAACGGCTGCAAACTTTAGTATGTTGTTACTCAAATATAGTGATGCTTAGAAAATTCTCGTCTAATCCTATGGGATTGTGTTGGGCCCCTCTAAAAAATATTCTCTCAGTTTTCACTATCTCAGAGTTGTTTGCCTGTGGTGGCATATTTTCACTTGGGGAAAAAATTGTCAAATGCAAGTAGTTGAAAGTTGCAAAGTGGTGTAACTTTCATTCTGCAACTCGTGTGACCAAATAGACTATTCCAATGTATTCAAATAGGTATGTTTACACTAGGAATGGTCCTCTTTCGCACCTAAACACGTGGAATCGCTCCAAGCTACGTTCAACCGGATAGATCCCTTAAGAGTCCAAAGTGCAAAATGGTTGCAAACTTTAGCATGCCATGTTGTTACTTGAATACCGTGATGCTTAGAAACTTCTCGTCTGATTCTATGTGATCATGTTGGGCCCTTATACAAATACCTTTCTCTATTTTTTCTATCTCGAAGGCATTTTCCCGTGGTGGCAGATTTTCACTTGGGGAAAAAATTGTCAAATGCAAATAGTTGAAAGTTGCAAAGTGGTGCAACTTTCATTCTGCAACTCATGTGATCAAATGGACTATTCCAACGCATCCAAATAGGTATTTTTACACTAGGAATGGCCCTCTTTTACATCCAAACATTCAGAATCACTCTGAGCTACGTTCAATTGGATTGATCCCTTAAGAGTCTAAAGTGCAAAATGGCTGCAAACTTCAGCATGTTGTTATTGGATACCATGGAACTTAGAAACTTCTTGTCTAATTCTATGAGGTTGCGTTGGGTCCCTCTACAAAAACCACTGTCGGTTTTCACTATCTTGGAGTGGTTTTCCTATGGTGGCAGATTTTCACTTGGGGAAAAAGTTGTCAAATGCAAGTAGTTGAAAGTTGCAAAGTAGTGCAACTTTTGTTCTGCAACTCGTGTGACCGAATATAATATTCCAATGCATCTAAATAGGTATGTTTATGCTAGAAATGGTCCTCTTTCACACCAAAACACTCAGAATCACTCCAAGCTATGTTCAACCAGATCGATCCCTTAAGAGTCCAAAGTGCAAAATGGTGCAAACTTCAACATGTTGTTACTTAGATACTGCAACGCTTAGAAAATTCTTGTCTAATCCTATGGGATCACATTGAGCCCCTCTATAATAACCTCTCTCAATTTTCCCTATCTCAGAGGCCTTTTCCCGTGGTGGAAAATTTTCAATTGGAGAAAAAGTTGTCAAATGCAAGTAGTTGAAAGTTGCAAAGTGGTGCAACTTTTGTTCTGCAACTCGTGTGACTAAACAGACTGTTCCAACGCATCCAAATAGGTATTTCTACGCTAGGCATGGTCCTCTTTCGCACCCAAACACGCGGAATCACTCCAAGCTATGTTCAACCAGATCGATCCTTTAAGAGTCCAAAGTGCAAAATGGCTGCAAATTTTAGCATGTTGTTACTCAGTTATCGTGATTCTTAGAAACTTCTCATCTAATCCTATGGGATCGCGTTGGGCCCCTCTACAATAACCTATCTCAATTTTTGTTATCTTAGAGTGGTTTTCTCTTGGTGGTGAATTTTCACTTGATGAAAAAAGTGTCAAATGCAAGCAATGCAAAGTGGTGCAACTTTCGTTCTACAACTCGTGTGACAAAAAAATTGTTCCAACGCATTCGAATAGGTATGTTTATGATAGGCATGGTCCTCTTTCACACTCAAACATGCAGAATCGCTTCGAGCTACGTTTAACCAGATCGATCCCTTAAGAGTCCAAAGTGCAAAATGGCTAAAAACTTCAGCATACTATTACTTAGATATTGAGATGCTTAGAAACTTCTCATCTAATCCTATAGGATTGCGTTGGGCCCTCTACAATAACCTCTCTTGGTTTTCACTATCTCGGAGGAATTTTCCAATGGTGGAAAATTTTCACTTGGGAAAAAAGTTGTCAAATGCAAGTAGTTGAAAGTTGCAAAGTGGTGCAACTTTCGTTCTGCAACTTGTGTGACCAAAAGGATTGTTCGAATGCATCTGAATGGATATGTTTATGCTAGGAATGGTCTTCTTTTGCACCCAATCACGGGAAATCGCTCTGAGCTACGTTCAACCAACTTGATCCCTTAAGGGTCCAAACTGTAAAAGGGAAGAAAATTTGATAGGTTATTACTTGAAAACCATGATGCTTACAAACTCTCTATCTAAGCCTACAGGATCATGTTGGGCCCCTCTATAATAGCCTCTCTTGGTTTTTGTTATCTCAAAGTTGTTTTCCTGTGGTGTCCAGTTTTCACTTGATGAAAAAAGTGTGAAATGCAAGCAGTGTAAAGTTGGAAAGTGATGCAACTTTCATTTTGCAATTCGTGTGACCAAACAAACTGCTCCAACACATCTCGATAGGTAGGTTTATGCTAGAAATTGTCCTATTTCACACCCAAACACGTGAAATTGCTTCGAGCTACATTCAACCGGCTTGATCCCTTATGATGGCATGCAAAATAATTGAAAAGAGAAACACACACACAATGGTTGAGAAGTCTGAGTTTTCCACAAAAAAAATGTATGATCATTGGTGCAAAACACCTTGTTCCTCCATTTGATGAAGAAGGTCTAATTCAGTGGTTTTAGTCATGATAATGTCAAATAAGGCCATGATAGGCCAATTTGTAATCTTGCTTTTAGTTTTGAGTTCATGTGGGGTCATTTGAGTCAATTATGTAAGTATTATAGGGAGTAGGAATAAGAAAATAGCATTGGTAAAGGCATTGGAAGAGATTACTAACGTTGCCCCTGTTGAAAATTCATAATTTAGGCCTTAAAAACAAGGCTAGACAAGGTGAAAAGAAGAAATTGCTTGAGAATAAGTTAGAATAGGTTGGAAATAGGATGAGGTTGTGGAGTTTGATGTGTTCAAAAGGTTTTCAAGGACAAGGGAGGTAAAAAGTATGTTATGTCATGATGCCCTAGTTGAGAAAAGAGGGGTTTTGAATGAAAAAGAGAGGTTTGAGGGAGTAAAAGTGGGTAAAGTCAGAGGATGACATAATTTGGTGGTCAATTAAGTTTGTGCAGGTAGAATGAAGAGTATTGGAAGAGGTTTTGAGGTTGCATGAGGTATGGATATGGGGTTTTCAATAAACCCTAGTGAAATTTGAGAAAATTGAGGGTTTATAGGTAGTGGGGTTAGAGGGCCAATTATGCCCTAGAAATTATGGATTTTGTGGATTTACAGACTGGTAAATGCTGTCCAATGGTGTTTTGCAATTGGAAAAGTGATTGAGAGGGTGTTGAATTGTTAAATAGACCGATTTGGGGGTCTAGGACAACGTGGAGTGCATTTCTTATTTGTATTATAAATTATAACTTGCTTTCTCCCAAGTCCATTTCCTATACAAGAAATAATATTGTAAAAAGTTGACATATAAATCTTTTGACGTGTTTATATGGTGACGGATCAAGAACATAACAATTCATTTTACACTATCAGGATTATGCTGTAAAAATGTTTAAAGACTATTCAAGATAAATGCTTGTATGATAATGTGTCAAGAAGTTAACTACTTCATCTACTTTGAATATTATGTTTTGTAAGTTTTGTGAAGATTATGTATCCTTTGCTTAATTGAGTTGTTCTAATCAAAGGATTAAATATATTGGAATCTTTTTATGAATCATTTCATGGAATACTAATTGAAAATGTGTTTTATGTTTTTAGATAAATTTGTTTAGCATCAATCAATTAATATTCAAGACAAACCATGAAGGACAACAATGATCAATGCTAGGGCTAACCAATTAATAAGTATACATGTGAATAAGTCAAGTGCATGCACATGTGAATAAGGGAAACACAAGTACTCAAAAACACGTAAGCCTTGAAGTATACACATGAATACATAGTATACGAAAATTAATACAAAGTATTTGCACGAATACAAGGTATACACATGAAAAAACGTAAGTTGCAAAGTATACATTGGAACACACGTAAGTCACAAAGTATACACATAAGTTGTAAAGTATACACTTGAATACATGTAACTCATATCTATTGAACCATGAATTTATAATGCAAATATGGAAACCATCGATAAACAAAATTTGTAATAACCAAATAGCCATTTAGGCATACATCAATATATGTCGATATAAGTATGAAATATAGGTACAAAATAGCCATATAGGTTTATGAGAATGCCATATAGGCATATAATGTCAAATATATCCAATACAAAATATGTACAAAACTACCACGTAGGCATACAACAAAGGGCTCTGGAATCAAAAGTCATTGCTCTCCATGCTCTTGAAATAAACTCTTTCCATTTGCTTGTCGATCGAATGGCGATACATCTGTCACTCATTTATGTTGCACTTGAGGAGTGCTCCTGTTGCTCCTCTTAGTGTTTAGTTCTTGGTGAAGTTTTATCTATTACAATAAGAAGTAAAGACATTAGTATATAAAAATTAAATTATAAAAAATGATATATTTAACAAAATAATCATTTACTGCCATATGATGATCACTCTCCACGAGGGAAATATTTGCATGCCCAGGTTGAGGTGTGCTAAAGCTTTGTATAAACCATCCAAAGAGAAACTAAACTTCAAATCAATAATGGTTTTATTTTTCACTAACTAACATCTATAACAACAAATGTAAATTGAAATTTAGTAATTTGCCTCATACCTCCCCTATTAGAGCCATCAAGGATTCTATAGCAGATGAAACACAGATCTCCATTTCCATCGTCACATTCAGAGGTGTTTCCGCTTGCAACATCTGAAAATAGAATAAGAAATTATTCAATAAAAAAAACTACAATAGCGACCCACGTCATGAATTATAATGTATGAGATAATGAACAAAATTTTGAGTACTTATTAAACTATATATTTTTGAAAATCATGCTTACTATTTTCCCTATCCATATCTTGTTCAAAAGCACATGTTTTTAGGATTTTGCCCATAACAACAAGTCGATGAACTGTTTGATAAAATACTTTCATAGACATGTATGATAACTGTGGTGGCATAGAGAAGGCAGTGAACTATTTGAAAAAATGCCTCAAAGAAATGGGGTCTCGTGGTGATGGAATGCCATTACAAAAAAATGCATGTCATGGAATTCCATCACCATAAGACCACATTCCTTTCAGGCATTTTTTCAGACAATTCATTGCCTTCTCTATGGTATTATTTTTTACTATTATGCTTTGATAGAAATTTTTCCAAGCATCCATAGTTTGTTGGAAAGCAGCTATTTTAGGATTTTAGCTATAGCAACGAGGAAGTGAGTAGTTTGATAAAATGATTTGGTACACATGTATGGAAAATGTGGTATCATAGAAAAGGTGGTGAGTTGTTTGAAGAAATGTGGTCTCATGGTGATGGAATGGCATTCCATCACCATGAGACCGCATTTCTTCGAGGCATTTTTCAAACTACTAACTACCTTGTCTATGCTATTACTTACTATTATGCTTTGATAGATTTTTTCCAAGCATCCATAGTTTGTTGGAAAACACATTTTTTCAGCTTTTAGCCATGGTAGTGAGGAAATGAACTGTTTGATAAAATGCTTTGGTAGACATGTATGGAAGATGTGGTAGCATAGAAAAGGCAGTGAGCTATTTGAAAAAATTCCTCAAAGAAATTGGGTCTCATGGTGATGGACATCACCATGAGACTGCATTTCTTTAAGACATTTTTTCAAAAAGCTCATTGCCTTGTCTATGCTATTGCTTACTATTATTCTTTCATATATTCCTTCCAAGCATCCATAGCATAGACAAGGCAATGAACTGTTTGAAAAGATGTCGAGTAGTAAAAAGTTGTCTCATGGAATGCCATGACAAGCAAATGCAATTGGAAGCTGCTCCTAGACTTATTACTTATGCTAAGTGAAGTAATTACATCACTGCTTATGTTGAATTTCTAAACAACTATATTGTAGTTGAAATTTTGTCATCTATCAACATCTAGTTATTAGTTATGGAATGTGAAGTAATGCTTTGAGTTTGAATGATGTGCATTGCAACGTAATTAATGATATGAATATAATCTACACAAATCTATTAAGTACAATTCATTAGTTAAACTCTTTATTTTATTACCTGCATGTAGGTTTGAGTAAATCTACTGGCACTAGGAGGTGTTCCTTCAAAACCTCCAATATTAGCCTGTTCAACATCCAAAATCACATATCAAAATGTCATTCGTAAAACAATGCTATTAACATGTAATAAATTTATAATTGTAACTTACTAGTTACATACCCCACCGATAGGTGTACTGCAAAAATAAGTAGGTGTAGGGCCGGTGTATCCAGTCTCAACACTGTGACCCTACAATTTTATTAAAATCATAAAACTATATTAGTTAATCTTGCATTTCAAAATAAAAATTTAATAAATTAAATTCAATGAACATGCTAACTTTTACCTGAGTATCAATGCCATATGCCTCATACAAAATGTCAGCTGCCTTCTCCATCTCCATAGCTATAGACAAATCCTATGTAGTAGCCTCCTGAGTGTCAGTGGAGTCAGATGAACAAGTCACCCCGCAAGATTGACACACATGGGTTTGAAGGCCAGCACTCCAAGACCCCTTGGATGGTGTTGTAGAATAGGGCTAGCGTGCTGGATGAAACTTTGGGTCAAAGTTCTTGTTGCCTGCAATGTCTCTATGTCGACACTCTCCTTCGCGGAAGGGATAACAACATGCTCATGAGGTGGCCTAGCGAGAGGTCGTCTCCCTTGTCGTGTAAGATTTGATTGTGCACTAAGTCTATCTTAAGCCAACCCCCCACCTCTCCCCTGGAAGTCCCTCATATCAAAATAATTTGGGATTTTGTTCAATATGAACTCACAGTATAGTTTCCTAAGGAAATATTATGGGACTTCACAATTGTTGCATGATGGGTAATCAAAAATCATGTACCACCTATTATAATTTTTTTTCCTAATCTATTGGTGGTGGCACCAATGAATAAGAAACCTTTTCACTTTGAGGGTAAGATTTTGATTTGTGAGTGGGTCAATGAATAATTGGCACAAATCACCTTTAGTAAATTTTAAATCCTTTACATCTTTATATGATAATTTATCCACGTAATAAGCCCTAGCCGCTTGCCTCCTATCTTGCCATCTAGTTATTTGTTTTCTAATTGAATCTACATTTTTTAACATTTCTTTCAATGAAGTTGTCAGGGTCATTCTTTCCACGGCTGAACCATTTGGATCACTAAACCTCTTGATTAAATCCTCATTTGTTTTTTGTTGTTCTCAATTTCACTCATTAAATTTTGTTGAGTGCTAGGAGGGTGTTGAGGGATTGGTGGAGGAGGTTGTTGTTGTGGTTGATTTTATTGCTTCGCTTGTTGAGGATTTTGAGGTTTTGTAGGTTGATTTGCATCACCTACAAATTAAAAATAAAATAAAATTCAAATACAACCTAAAACTAACAAATTCAAAACAAAAAGAAAACAATCCTTACCTCTCACACCTCATTGATGTGGTGACATCCTAGCAATGAAATAACAGTCATTGATGAAGAAATTCACAAAATAGCTCCTCCTACTAGAACACGAGTGCAGAATAATGGGGTTTTGGTCGCAGGCAACAAACAAAACATAGTCACAAGTAAAAATGAATTCGTTTTACTTTTTTTTTGGTTTAAATAAGTCATAACGCGAGCACATTATAATGTGCTCATGTTATGGGCTTGTTGTGGCCGAGCCTCAGGCTCGACACACCAAGCCATAATGTGAGTGCATTATAACGTGCTCACATTATGAGTTCATTTTTTTTTCAAAAAGTGGCCACAAATTGGCTACCCATCTACATGCACCCACCCCATCTTAGCATAGATCATGTTAAAATAGCTCGCATCATGTTAATTTTGCATTTAAATAATGTTTCATCACACATCTATCATTGGTTTCGTCGATTCTCTTCAATATAATCAATTGAAACAAGCTTATTATCCACGGGATTGGGGAAGGGTCGCCATTCCACATCAATGCGACACCACTCCCCCAATAGAATATGTTTCAATGGATTAGAATATGTGTTTCTAAAGTTTTCATAGTTTAATATGTTAAGTTTTAGTGGATTCTTAGTCTAGTTTTCATTTGATTGATCTTATTGGACTGATGTTTAGTGGCATAATTACGCTTTGAATCCTCATGGATCAAGTGTAGTTGGCCCATACTAATTCGTCGATCACATTTTGGGCGTTAGAAGGAAGGCCCAAACTAACCAATTTGACAAATTTCTTGTTAAAAATTTGTTTTTCTTGTGTTTTCAGGTACAACAATGCTATTGATTATCAATCGACACATTTGATGATGTGTCACTCTACAATGACGCACCTGCGATTTCAATCTATCAACGCATAATTAATTTTGTCACTACATTTTAATATAGTGATACTAATTTAATTTTTTAATGTAGAATGAATTTCTATTTAGCGACACAATTGATATGTCAACACATTTGACTTCCCTGTTTACTGCAGAGGGCCGCTATCAATTTTTTAATACAATGATGCATATCCTATACAACAACGCTATTGATGAATTTAAGTGACACAATTGATTTCAGCGTCACAAATTACTGGTAAATAGAACAAAACTTGATTTTTTGACATGTGTTTGAATTTTTTGGCTTTATCTAATCACTACCATGTCTCTGACTTCTTGTTTTGGTTTTTAGACTAATTGGGTTTTGCAGGTTTGGACAATACAACTTGAAGTGAAGAAGCATACTACTATCATTGAATTATAATTGTAACAAATGTTGCAACAATTATGGGGCAATTATAACCCATTCATAATGCTTTTTATTTCACGTCTTAGGACCAAACTAGATTTATTTTTGGCTTTAAAATGAATGTTCAAATTGGTTAAAATTGAACCCTTACATCATTTTTCTTGTTGGATTAAAATTGAACAACATAACTTCCATACTTCATTTGGTGCTTAAAATAAATTCATTTTGCTATGATGGATTAAAATGAACATGTGTTTAATTTTTCTATGTATTCTTGTTATTTGTATCCAATCCCCTTGCACTTTGTGCAATCTTGGGTGAAGAGAAACACACAAGTCTAATTTTTTGCTTAGAAGCACTTATCCTCTCCCCTCGTGCCTAGTGGTAATCTTGGGTGATGAAAAACATTTTATACTTCAAACATGTGTCACCTTTAGAAAGGGCTTGCCTCCCAACCTGAGAGAGGGAACGACCCAAAGCAATGCTTTCATTCTGGTCCGCTATATAAATAATTTGGTTGTGATGAAAGTCACGTACCAAGCTGGTTGTGGTTGTCCCATACAAACGAATGTCTCCCTTAGTATCCTTGTGATGCATTAAAACCCTTAGATATTTCTAAGCGTTGGGAGGCATCTTAATTGAGTAGAATCGTTGTGTGTATGGCACCAATTCATCCCAAATATGGTCATTAAAAGCCTTTTTTGTAGTGGCTAACCAAGTCCAATTCCAAAACGTATTTCAAGGTAGTGTATGGGAGTAGCACCGTGCCCAGAAGTTACTTACCATGTCTAGTTTTTGATTGAGGCAATAAAGCAAATGGGGAAGGCACTCCTTTTCTTGGCATGTCAAGATGTTATATTTCATAGACAGCCTATTTTTCCACTTCATCTTCATGGATTAATCATCTCTTTGGATGATGGTAAGCCTACTGAGAAATACGTACCTGATCTATTTAGGATTGTAAATGTTTGAGTCAGTTTAACACTTGCTTGGTTCCAAAACAATCGCAAACAAACATCAACAAATTCTTTTCAAAATTTCACACCCTTTGGTCTAAGTATGGATACCCTTTGAAAAAACCTTGATATTGATGAGCTTGTGCTAAGAATTTATTCTTAGAGACTTCTAAATATCTTGGTTTACATCTCAATCCATACTTCCCAAAGTTAACCTAGGTAACTATGCCCCGAGCTTCATCCTTTTCACAAAATGGACTTTGTGGAATTGATGATGTTTTTGACACACACATTTAGTTTGAACTTAAGAAAGACAAGTGTTTTTGGTAAAAATAAACTCATTTAATGAGATTGTTATTTAATGCTTGTGTCCTAGATTATCTAATAATGTTGAGGTACTTGTCTCATTATATAGGATTAAGACACATGTCAAAATCTTGTCTAAACCTATCTCACAACTTGCCCTTATAAGAAAGACATCATTTATACATCATTGAAAATTCAGCTGAATAAGTCCAATATGTCACTACAATGTTGAGTATTGCATATTGGCCATAATCTTACATCCGTTATTGCAATTTAATGTTCTTTCTTTTCCCTCTTGTAGAAGGTTGTTTTTGGTTTTTGCAGGTGATATTGGAGGCTTGAGTCCTTGAGTGACTCTAATAATAATGATTATTCAACACTTCACATATTTGTAGAAGAAAAAGTTTCAAAAATAAAAACTCATATCAACATAAGTAAGATGCAAGGCAAGACCATATTAGACACATTTTTTTTTATTAAACTCATGAAGTTTGTCCCCTCTTTGTTTGTGCAAAAATTCTATAAAAGGATGGCTCCAAAAATTTCCTTCACAATTTCCCTTTTTAAGAATATATAAGAGTTAATTTTTTTTGTTTCCCCTCTTAACCATTTAACTTCCTTAGGATTTTCAAAAGCTTTTAGGATAAAATAAACTTATTTCTCTAAATAATTTCATTGCAAATTATAAAAAATAACACAAAATAGTATTTATAATAGAATACAACCTTGATATTCAAATGAACATCATGAGTATTTCTTTGAGAATGGATTCCATTGATAATTATTCCTTGTAATATTCTCAAAGGATTGATTCCTTCACAATTCATTGATTGGAAACATAATTTTCTTTTCATGAGATTTAAAGTACAACATTTTATAGTGTCCTACATCAAAGGTCTTATTATATTAACAATTTTAGGAAAGCACAAGCAAAGAATACTTTGAACCATGAGAATATGCAAAAGCATATAAACTTGATTAAAGAAAACAATTCCTCCACAATTATATTCGTCGATACCATATGATGTTTCTAATACAATAGAATGTACAATATGTTCAAAAATACATTTATCCTCCCTTTGGATAATAAACCATTAGACTTGATAACATAATTGTGACAAATTTAAAATAATCAGTTCATTAACAAACTATTGAATCATTAATTTCCATTCATATAAATTGCACTAGAATCTCAAGCAATAACACACCATAAAAAACTTGTCATCAAATACATATCATAGTCAATCTTTAATCATTCAAAGCAACTTTGAGATTTATATGTATGTTAAAAGCTTGGCTTAGATCCTATGAAAAAACCTTCATTTGTAAGAATTGTGTTTGTTGCCTCTAATGGAATAGTATGATGGGAAGGCTAGAATGAATTAACTCGATATGTGGCAAATGGATCATAAATGACTAAACTATCCCTAGACTTTTTGGTTTCTACTTCGAGCATATCATACAACTTGGGAGAAACTTCTTAAATCCCTTCAACAAACAGACCTGTTATGTTTATCTTACACTCATCTCCTTTAATAAGATGAAATACCACTCAGGAAACCACACATTCCATGAGACCAAAATACTTTGAGGCGTTTTCTCTAAATACTTCACATGTCATGTCTATATTTCCATATTTTAAATTTGGAACAACTTGTGAGTGACTGTATCTCCACTCATCATTAAATATCTTGTTGAACCTTAGCCTTCTACTAACATCAAAGAGTGTAAGCCCATTAGAAAACCCACTTGTTTCATCATTATGGTCCATCACCAGCCACATTTGCATATTAATCTGCTCCCACAGATTGTGAAAGTGATCAGAGCTACAAATAATAGTTTGACATAAAGTACAAACTACTTGAACTCAAAATAGAGTATGAAGAGGAAGTTTGCAAAATATTATGTTCAGGATGTCCTCTATAATATGACCTACTAAAATTGATTGTCCCCTACCTTTTATTTCTTTGTTTGAGCCATCCTCTTTGCATGACCAACTTGACGAACTCTCACCTTTCTTCTTTGCATCCATGGCATATATACACTTGCTTGATCCATCCTCTTTGCATGAGCCAAGGGTAAGCCAATTGGTATAAAGTTCACTTGATCCAGAGTCACCCTTCTTCTCTACATCCATCACTTTACCCTTGCCATATGTATCTTTCTTTGAGCCATCCTCTCTCCATGGCCCATTTCCAAGTGTGAGCCAGTTGGTATAAGGTTGCTTACTATACTTGAATTTCTCTAAAAAATATTCTCTTCTTTTTCTTCACTGATAATCCTATTCCAACTGATTCTCATTCTCTTAATCTCATGGATGAACCTTGAATTGTCAGATTCTCTCTGAGAAGCCATCATCTCTCTATGAGGTGCCTATGAAAAACCCCTGTGGTTAAATAGAATTGAAGATCGCATTATAAGGAACTTTTGAGTTATTTCCAAAACTTTGGTAATATGCAAATTTTAGAGCCTTGCACTGTTTTGTGTCAATTTTTTTGGTGTCTTCCATCATTTTTAACCAAAATTTGACTTTATGTTGGAAAATTGGCTTTGGACAATCTATATAGTTTTAATATGGTAACCTCCATTCACTATCACATGACTAAGCATTGGAGCATTTAGGGTTCCAAAATAAGTTATTGCTACAAAACCATATGTATTGGGAAGGTATTTTTTAATGGGAAGGAATTTTTTAAACTTTTATTTATAAAACCAAGGTATTCGAGATTAAAAGTGGTCTTTACGGGGAAGAGGTTATGTTAAAGTGATAGGTCAACATTTAGTTGTTATCATTAAGAGGGGTAAACGCTCTAGGAGCTATGAACCCGTGAGATCACAAACGGGGATTGTTAACAATTACACCCCATGATCAACATTTTCACCACTAGCAATTCACCGACTGAAAAATTCACTGCAGGAAAATTCACCGCCATGGAAAATTAACTACAAAAATTCATTGTGGTGAATGGTCATGGCAGTGAATTTTCCCCCCGTGAATTGTTGTTGGGGGTGAATGTATGCCATATTATACATATTATATTTATATTTATATTTGGATATGATAGTTTATTTAATTTATTTTTAATAAATTTAATAATTGAAATTTTAACAATTTATTATTTTTATTAAAATATTTTTTAATTAGCGTTCCATGGTAAGCTATTGTTACACAACTGTGTCTTGGGAAGGTACTTTTTAAAACTTCAATTGTTAAGATGAAGGTATGGAGATTACAAGTGGGCTTTATGGGGAAGAGGTTATGTTAAGTGACAGATCATGTTAGTATAATGCTAGCATTTAGTTGTATTGTACATACTATATTTAGATTTGGATATGATAGTTCATTTAATGTAATTTTTAATATTTAAATATATAAACATGTTTTTACCACAATCATAATGGTCCAACACGACAATAATTCCATAATTTAACCATGACACTCACCAATAAATTTTATTTATTTATTTTAAATCTAAAAAATGTAAAATATTTAATATAATGATTATACAAAAATATATATTGTTTAATACATGTTAATAGTAAATAGTTAATATAATTGTTTATTCAACTTCATCTTTATTATGTTGAATTTTTATTGTTAATATTTATTTAAATCTTTAAAAAATAGTATAACATAATGATGATATTTTCAAAAGCAAATATGGACTAGAGTATGAATATTAACAATTATTTTTTTGTATTATTTTTTTTTTAAATTATGTATTTTATTCTAATTGTTTTGAGAATTTTATTGTTAAATTTCTTTTATACTTTTGTTTATTAACTTTTGAACTCTACCCATTTAAACTCCTTGATGCTATCATTTATTAATTTATGAGCTCTATTTAGTTAAATCAAACCTATAGAATATAGTGTAATTGAATACAATAATTATAAATATTGTTAAAGACTATGTTGAGCCTCAATATATATTAAAAAAATTGAATCATAAATAGTTTATATATTCAATTTTATTTCTTGTCACAAAATTATTATTCTATTGAGAATTTTAGTATTAAACTCTTTATATTTTTGTGACTTGATTTTTGAGGTATATTCAATTATAGAACAACCAACAAAATAAAAAAATTAATAGAAAATATTAAAAAAAGAAATCCACAAACAAAATTATTAGTTAACTAATGGTGGCTATTTAAAAAGTAGTAAATAGAATTGAATTGTAATAATGATATATTTAAGATATATAATAAATCATTTTTTTATAAATGTAGATGTCTAAATTTGGACACTCAATTTATCCAAATTCATCCTCTTTCATCTTATTTTCGTTAATTAAGTAATACTGCTATTATTTAATTAATATATTTAATTCTGCCAAATCCCTAAGGTATTTAATCAATAATACCTTATCTCTTTAATCCTCCTTCCATCAATTGAATTAAATAAATATTTCATTTATTTAATTCCCTTTATGTCATATCCTCCATCATTTTTATCTTATCCTAATCCATCATCTAATCTTATCATTAGGATGTGCACATGCCTAATCCTTGATTAGGATGTGTCACATCCTCCAACTTTTGCAAGTTGGCCTCTAATCTCTCTTAGCCACCTAACCATCCTCTAATCCTTCACTAACTAGCCTAATCAACCTCTCAAGGAATTTTTAATTCCTTTTATCCTTCCAAGGAATATTAAATTCATTTTCTTTCCCCATGTCCTTTATGACATGTGTCCTTAGTCAACCCTATTAAATGCTTTTATTTTTGACAAGGCATCTCCTTCCCTATGTGAATTTTAATTCACCTTTTCATCTCCCAATGCATTTAAGGAATTTTAAATTCCTTCCCTCTTCCCCATGAGAATATTTGAGGAATTTTTAATTCCCCACTTGTCCTCTCCCCATGGGGACAAGTACCTCCTTTATGAGGAGATCTTGTCCAATCCCAAGGTACTTTGTACCCCTCTCCATGTCATGTCCTTCTCCTTCCACCTCATGTCCACTTCACCTTTTAGGGCTATCTCACATGCCACATGTCAATATGTGAGGGATTGTGAGTTCTCAACTCACCTTAGCCCTACATCTTGATATTTGGTGGATCAATCTCAACCGTCCATTTCCCCTAGGATTTCCCAAAAATCCTATAAATACCCCCTCTTTTCTCTCATTTTGGGAGATCATTTTGCTAGCCAAACTCTTGCAGTTTTGTCTCTCAATCCACACTTAGCCATTTTCATGTTTTCATCCACTTGCACTCATCCTCACATCATTTAGCTTGCATCTACTTGCCATCCAAGGAGCATACACATCAAAGATCGAAGGGCCAACCAAAGGATCGACTCAACGCAAGGTATAAAGTTCCATTTCGTTGTTTTGTCTTGCATTGTTTCCAACTTAGGCTAATCTTGAGGTGTAGGTTGTTTTAGTTGTTTATTTGCACTCTTTTAGTTGTTGCTTGATTTATAACGCTCTATTTCGACCTATCACAATAAAATTACAAAAAAAAAAGATACCAGCTTAAGATGTTTATATTAAATTTGTTATTTTAACTTTTAGTTCTGCCAATCAAAATTCATTATTTTCTTTTTGATACATTATATTTTAATTTTAATATATATTATTTCAATTTTCAATTTTAATTTTCAAAATTTGAAAATTATTTTTCTTCAGCGCAATTTTTCAAGGCATTTTTCGGCCAAAAACCTTAATAAAAAAATATTTAACTAATTTTTAAGAATTTTTAAAAACTTTTTAAAGGTTGTTTATTTACAATGAGATATTTTTAACTTTTATAATTTTCAAAATCATTTTACTCAAATATCATTGGCGAAAAAAAACTTAGGTCATTTTGAAAAAATGAGCATAATATTTTTATTTTACAATTTTATTAGTTTTTTTGCAGCAATTTATCAACCTAATGTTGGATATCTGGAAGTGCAGTGATTATTAAAAAATTAAAGTAAAAATTCTTTTAGAAATATTTTGAAAAACAGTTGCAAATATTGATTTTAAAATTTATATCGGTGAAAAATCAATTTAAACATAGAAGTAGTTAACTGTCTTCAATATTTTTACTATATTTTTAGTTTTCTCCGTAGCAATGCTTTAATTTCTTGGATTGACTTAAATGGAATGCTTGCTTTGTTTGAATACATTTTAGTTTACAATTCTACTTCACTATCCACACTTGGTTGTGTTCATTCTCATTCCTCATGGGGATTCATGTTCTAATAATCTTCAATGGTAAAATTCATTTATCCTTAACTACCTATATTTTTTTCTCGGTGGAAATTCAATTCTACTTTGAAAGAAATGTTGTTAGTCACTAGTTACTTGACATCACAGTAGAAGTACGGGCCAAGGTATTATTACAACAAAACTTTCAATTTGGGTACAACCTACTACACAAACTGCAGAACTGGGGTGATTTGGATTTACTAATTACTAGAAGTAAGAACTAAGAAATGAACTGAAATCATCTTCATATAGGTCATATATTTAATTGATGTTTTAGGGAACAATGCATGATGAAACTCTATGGCTTGAGAGTAACGTTCATGAACCATCCAAGAATTATACAGGTTGGATGTTAGCTTTATTGGAATTGTATTTTAAATTTTTTTGGACAAATTGTTGAGAAATGATTAACCAAACTCATGATCTATATATAAGAAATCTAAAGAAAATATGTGTTTTTACCAAATTACAAATAACATGTATTTTTGACAGTAGAGGGCAATATAGATGAAACTAAACTACCTCGCTTGGTTTGTTATCTAGAGAAAAGAGGCTTGGATTCAATAATCATAAGAAAGTCGGTGCTATGAATTCTTTAATATGGTAGATAGATTCATACCTGCTTTTTTGGGGTATTGAAATGAATTTCAATTTGGTTCTTGAGGCCTATTTTCTTATTATGGTGCTTGTGCTAAGCATTCTAACTAATATCCTTAATGTTTTGTCACTATTTCATGTTGATGCAGACATAAGGGACCCAAACCCACTCAAAGTGTCGACTTGTCTTCAAGAGGGTTCTAACAAGATTAAATGGATCTATTAGACCAATCCAAATGACTCCCAAAGTTTGAAATCAATCAGAGATAGGATTTCCCATTTTCACCCTAACAACCCTAGTAGCAATGCAAAACTGGTTTTAGGCCCTTAACTCCAAACCTTTCCAAAAAACTTGACAAAACAATGGATGATTCAGACACCCATTATAGAGTTACAAAACATATCTTAAACCCTCATATGTCCCCTTTGGAACAACTTTGAGAAATCTGACCTTTTCACCGTTTTAGGCCTCTAAATAGGTCAACTTTACAAAGGAACCCCTACAAGATTGCAACCCAAAACCAAAAAATCTGGAAACATTCTTGAGTTATGCTTCAAAACCAATGATTCACTAGGTCTTAGGACCCCAAAATCTCATTTTGACCCCTTACTCAAAAACCCTCCTTTTTGTAAGCAAAACTCTAGGGTCTATTATAAATCTTATGTCCCGATCTCATACAGACTTAAAACCACTTGATTCCTTCATTTTTCCACCTACACATGCTCAAAACAACATTATATGATGCTGCCCTCAAGCTGTTTATACACTTGCTTTGTAAAACCTTACTTTTTCACTCTTTTCCACCCCTTCCTAATAGGGTTTTCAACTTCCTCCTCACACCTAGCCTCTCCCAACTTCTCAGACCCTCTAAAAACATTAAGATACCCTTAGAAATGTAGGAACAAACAAGTTCCAACTCTTCTTAGACCAAATTCACCAACTTGCATATTCTAGCCTTGATTTCAAAGGCCTAAACCCATAATTTCATCAGGGCAGCGTAGAGAATCAACCTTATTGGTTCCACCACAATTGTAATCCTATTTCTAACCCTATGCCTAAACATACAAGACCATTCCTCCAAGTTATAGTAAGCACAAGAGGAGGAATGGCCTGTTTAATACATTATAGACTTCAAAATACCCAAACCCCTACTACAGACCAACCAAGAGAAATCAACCACTAAAAATCTTTAGACTCAATGAATGTCTTAAAAAATGGATTTAAAAGAGATGTAACACCATGCCACAAAAAATTCAAAACATTTGAAGGCCTGGATCTGTCGTATGGACCCCAACGCCTAAAAATGACCACCAACTACCAAGCCTCTTTAAATAGCTTAATTTTGCACTATTTTTACAATTTATTGACAATTTACATCATAATGCAACTTTTGAACCAAACTAACACTAGAACCCCCAAATACATTAAAAGTGGTCTTATCAAACCTTTATTAATATGAAAGACTCAATTTACCCCCTATTTCCTAGACCAACCTACAAATAGTGCATTTTTGCAATTACATGTTTTAGGTGCTCCTGCACCATACTCCCTCGGTACAAAAGATTTATGCCCCATAAATCACTCCATAGGTTTGCTCCTATCTTCTTCACAATCCCTTCAAAGTTGCTCCAAGTCACTTGCATGGAAATATTCCTCCAAGGCACTTTGTACCCTTCATGCTTTGCTTTGTCTTGGTCTTTCCATGCTTGATCCTTCTCAAATGGATCTTCTTGCTGCTTTTTGTCTTCATTGACACCTGCAAACAAAAATTCAGTACACAAAGCTAAACATCCATACATTAGTATCTCTGGTTCATGCTCTTCCATGATCCTTTGCCAACTACACATGTATCTCTACCCTTCAACTCTTCTCTTCATAATCTTTCTCAAGTTTTTTATGCTCAGAACCATCCCCCATAGTAGCATACATCTACCACACAACCAAATATGACAACCAAGGAAAACCCCCTGTTCTAACACCATATTCCTCAAACTCTTCTTGTCTAGCCTTCACTAGGCCACTCACCATCAATTCTTTGGTGTCTCTCAACACTGAAACTTCACTCATCCTCTTTTGTTCTTCCTCTTCACCATTCAAGGTGACTGTAACTACCTTTTTCTCTTCATATTCTTCAAACTCTTTCCCATTTTTGTTCACTGGCTCATGCCATTCACTTTGGCTCAATATAATCTCCGACTTCTTGTCCTTCTATGAACTTTTTATCACCACTGTGATCTCAGATCCTTTCTTCTCTTGTCCCTCAAAGGTTTGATCGTATTGATAGGAACTATTGATTTTCCAACTAAACCATAGTTTTCTATGATGTATGTAGCACCCAAATATTGCTATCTACACACCTTTGCACACCTTTGACTCTTATATTTCTTATTCAATTATTTGTGTTGCTTTAAGTAGATTAACCTAAGCAATATTTTATTTCTCTTTGCAGATCAATATAAAAGGTCTAGATAACATTCAAGGGCCCTTATATGTA
Source organism: Sequoia sempervirens (assembly GCA_007258455.2). Taxonomy (NCBI): domain Eukaryota; kingdom Viridiplantae; phylum Streptophyta; class Pinopsida; order Cupressales; family Cupressaceae; genus Sequoia; species Sequoia sempervirens. The sequence continues at coordinate 29,650 of VDFB02130811.1, forward strand.
TGGTATGAGATGTGTCTTTAGGAGGCAAGCACTTTATGTGTTTAATGCTCCTAAACCAGAGAAGGAACCTATTAATTTGAGGAGTTACAATTGCTGGCCAAAATGGTGTTGTTGTGGTTGTTGCATTTCCCTAAAGAAGAACAAGAAGGTTAAGCCAAAGCAAGAGAAAAAGAAGAAGAAATCTAAAAAGCTTTGTATTTTAATCATTATATAAAAACAAGAAATATTTAAATGTCTTTTTCAATGGAATTTTTGGGAATATCTCTATACATTTAAGTGTGCAATTCATAATTGTATTTTTTTATCTTTTGGATTAATATAAAAATATAGATGAATACAATAAAAATACAAAATATTTGAATAATGATTATGTTTATTTTTAATCAATATTTTATTTTGTTGTTGAACAAACCAATAGGAAAATTATATGAAATTAATTTATTTAAGATCTTTGTGGTCATGTGTTGTTCTTGGTATTTTTTCATAAAAGTTAAGTATATTTAATTTTCATATTAGATCAAAAAAATTCTTGAAAATAATGTTTTATCCCTTCTTTATTCTATATTTCTCTTTATTCATATCCATTTAAAGAAAAATAAGTAACTTAAAAGCATATAATACTACTAAAAATAAGATACAAAATTTCCATAGAAATAATTGTCTAATATAGTTTTGAAATCCTAGTTCCTTAAGATTTCCAAACCCGACACAATACAATATTTAGCACTTCATATTAAAAATTGTATTAAATATGTTTACTATAAAATATTGATTTTTTCTAAATATGTTTACTATAAAACATTGATTTTTTCTTTTCTTTATTTTAATTTTATTGATATACGTATGAAGTATGAGATTAAGGGAAGCTTTGTGAGCTTCCTTGGTGAGCCGTATTGCACATTTGAAGATTCTTAATCATTGATAAAAGTGAATCACAAAAACACAAATAGTCAACATAGTCGAACCAATATTTCTACCTTGTGGGTCTATTTTGTATGAGATTGAAATTGAATATCAAATTGAAGCATTATTGTTATTAGAAAACAACATATTGCAAGTAAATAATATTTTATAAACTGAAACCCTCTTCAGAGACATGGTAATTGATAATTTTTTTTTTCAAATTTCTTTAATTTGTTGAACCATTGAATATCTAATCAAGAGTGTAAACTCAAAATTGAAAGCTAAACTTGATATCAATCTTTAACTGTTGGAGGATATATTTAATCCCTAATTTTTTTTCAAGAGCATAAGTAAACTATTGGTTTTTGGGGGCAGATTTTTATTAGGGAAAATGCATGGGATTTTTTTGGTCACATTATTTTTTCTCAGATGCTTTTATGCTAAACCCTACCTATTTGCTGTCAAATTTTCATAGTTGTTTTAAAAAGAGCATATATTATTGATATCTGTTTCTAAATAAAAAATAATAGTGGTAAATTGGATTTCTCATTTTCCTCTTAAAGCTACACTTAATGCTAAAGAATTTGCAAAAACTTCTCCAATCTGTGTTAGACTTTTCAACAGAAGATTCTAAATTAATATAAATAGTTTAAAAAATAATATTGTTTATGTGATTTCATGCCTATGAATCCTGTAGACACCTAAAAATGATCTAGGCCTGCAAGCTTCATTCTTACCACTTTCGTCCTAGCATAATTATGACATTTAATTATGTCTTTGGTCCACATTCGACTATTGATTAAATAATTCATAATTATTTAATTAATTCATGTTATTTATTCTTCATGATTATTAAATAAATAAATTTGATTTATTTATTAAATACGTCATTAATTGTCTAAGTCTTCCCTTAATTAAATAAATTTCTTAATTTATTTAATTACCTTCTATTCACTTTATTCTTCTTGATTATTAAATAAATAAGTTTTTATTTATTTATTTAATGTCACTAATTGTCATAATTAAATGAATGAATGAATTAATTTAATTATTAGTCTTATCTCCTAAATTAAATAATTAAATTTTATTATTTTATTGTCAAATTTGAAGTTCTTCTCATTTTAAATAAATTAAATTATTTAAAATGTCATCTCACTCTTAACTATCAGCTCATTTTGGTAAATAATCTCAAAATTGATTATTTATTATTTCACTAAGTTCACATTTGGAATTAATTTAATTCCAAATTGGTAACTTTCCTTCAGGAATTAACTGATCGAGCAGGTTCTTGATATTTCTGAAAATGATCTTCAGTCCACTCTTTATCTTATTCATTTTTGAAAATCTTTATTTTCGAATTAATTTCCACATTTATTCTCCACCGTCGATTTGATTCTTTGAGATGACATCTTGATCGCTCGATTAATGACTTTTCCCTAACCCTAATTAGGGATTCTCAGATTTAATCCGGGCCTCTCATTTTAGGTTTTTGTCATAATGCAATCTCACCCGTCCATTCAAAATGACATTTTATATAAAATGCCATTTTCCTCTCACTTTTCGATTACACACACACAGACATATTATACGCACATACACATAGAGATTATAAAACACCACATAGACAATTGTTAGCATATTTCAATGAGTTTTGGCATCTTTAGGCATAGTCATAGGCATTAGACATTTATGCAAATCCTTCAAAGCTTGTTGTAGGACATAGACATTTATTTGCAGATTGCTTGCACGTCCAATCTGAGGGCAACACATCAACCAACAAGCAAGAAGGTACTATCAAGGTGAATCATGGAAACTCGTGCTAATCAAAGGTATAATTGCTCTTGTTTTCATTGTTCTTGATAGGATCTTTGGGTTATATACTTTATATGTTAGTTTATCTCACAATCTAACCTTAAGAAATTAACCATAGATACATTTGGTGAACCCGACTCTGTTTTTTCTTGTTATTTCCATACGGTTTTCGTGTGTTTTCTATTTTTTGCAGATACAGGTACGGAGTGATGCAACTATTTTTTTAAAATCGTGACGCATCTGATGCGTCACGACGCATTCAAAGACTCAAACCCCGCAATCGCCAGGTCGTGCCGCAATCGTAGACTCAAGCACCGCAATCGCCAAATTGCGCCGCAATCGTAGGCTCAAGCGCCACAATCACAGGCTTTAGCGCCGCAATCGCCAAATTGCACCACAATCACAGGCTCAAACGCCACAATCGCTAAATTGCGCCACAATTGCCAAATCGCACCGCAATAGCCAAATCGCGCCGCAATCACCAAATCGCGCCGCAATCGCCAAATCGTGCCGCAATTGACTGGTAACATTTTTTGTTTATTTGCATTCGGGTTTTTGATATTTTTCTATTCCTTCTATTTTTTTTTAGCACTCTAGTTATATTTTCTGCATTTTGTCTAGCATAGGTTTGCTGTTACTAATCAGGATTTGTAGCTTTTTGGCGGTTACTTTTCGAGGGTCAAAGGCAAACATTAAAAATACTAACGGATTGTCTTGCGGGTTCGACCGTCAAAGACGAAACATCAAAACAATGTGCTTGCATTTTTATTAGTGTAACACACATTTTATTTTGGTGCAATTAAAATGAACCTCTGTTTTACTATGTTTGAATGTGTTTGCAAAATGGTAGGTGAGTATGCTCTCACCTTGTGAAAACTTGGTGATCAGAAAACCAGACCCGTTTTTATATGTTATTACCCTCATGATTTGGTATATCAGAGTATCCTCTCCCCTTGCGCATTCGTGTGATCCTGGGTGTAAGAGAAACGGTTACTAACTCTAGAAATTGGGCTTGCCTAGGGATTTCATCACCCCAACGTGACTCAAACCGGAAATGGAGCTAAAGCCAAGCTACCCCTGACCGGTATATAAATGTGAATCTTAAGGGAAAACCTAAGATTATGAGTGCGGATGTGTCATACGGACAAAGTAGTACTCCCTTAAACCCTGTTGAGCTTAACCTCTTCAGGCTGGAGTGCCACCTAATTGGTGATTAATCTCTTGCCCCATGTATGGCCACTCGAATGGGGGTCCTGAATTAAACACTTTTGTGTAGTAAGCCAAAAACCTTCTATTTGCTAGCGCAGCACCGGTCGGTGTGAAGGCATCCACACTTTCACAGTCTTTAGTAGAGGTGATCAATTTGCCATGGGAGTTTCATGGGGGTTGGAAGCTTGGTTGGCCTGAGAAGAAAGTGCACTGTAAGGGGGAGCCCATGCAGCCAAGCTTCTGAATTCACATGCTACAGATATGCGGTTGGGGAAACCCACGTGGAATCTAGCGAATATTGTCTTGGCCTAACCATAGGATTGTACTTGTCTCATGTGTGCTTGCTTACAGTCAAAATATCGTGCTTGCAAGTGTTTTCTGGATACTGAAACAAACCAAACAACGTTCAAAATCTAGAAACAACCAAGTCAAACATTGGACCTTTTCTGACCCATTTCACAACATGAACATGCAATCTTCCATGAACATGCCATCTTCATCACAAAACATTTTTGAGCCATTAATAAAAGAGACCAGAATGGATGAGTATATGTAGAAGACTTAGAAGCTGCAGTGCAAAACCTTGATATAGCCTCCTTTGTAGAAAAATAAGTCTTACAAGACCCTCAAAGGTATCTAGCCATGCTTTTGGACCAAGGGGCTAAGTTACCACAAGAATTTGACATAAATACTTTGCCACCTCTATCCGTCTACCCTCACTACCAAAAGTCACTTAACACCATCCATGACATTAGTCCACAACAAACATCCATTAATCAGCCTTATCCTAACTTTGACAAGGGAAGTCAATTGTCTGCTAGTCCATTCCATGTCTCCACATCATATGCTAGTCCTTCACCTATTAATCCCGTCCAAGTCTCCATCCCTTATCAACCATCTACCAACTCATGTCAAGTCCTCACATCATATCATACCGACCCGGTCCAAGTCTCCATGTCCTATTTCAATCAACCTTACACCAATCCAATCGAAGTCTCCATGTCATATCCTTGTCCTTCAATAATTAATCCAGTCCAAGACTCCATGACATATCTAGTCCAAGACTCCATGTCCTATCCTTGTTCGTCACATGCTAGTCCAGTCCAAGTCCCCATGTCCTATCCTAGTCCTTCATATACTAGTCTAGTCCAAGTTCCCATGTCCTATCCTAGTCCTTTGGTCATTAATCCTTTTCAAGTCACCCCCTCACAAGCCACATCTAGTCATGAAAATTCTATCATAGTCCAAAGTCAAATCCCATTTAATAAACTTGAGGATACATGTCAAAATGAAAGTCCAAAGCATGACCTTATAATGTCACCCTCATGTCAAAAAAAAGGTAGTCCATCCCATGACCCTATCTCAAAGTCCATTCAAGATGTCCTTCAAAATAATCATGACATCCAAAACACACCTATCCTTAACAAAAATTCCATTTTTGATTATATCATCTACGACAACCCCATCTTTGACCAAGACCCTATTGTTGACCAAGAAATCCAAGACGATCCACTCGACCTTTACACCATTCATGGTCAAACACTTTCTGACCTTCTAAAGGCCTCGACTATTGACACTTCCCACGATGAGACACTTGCCTCCATGGGACACATAGACGATATTCCTCCAGAACAAGAATCTTCCAGTAGGGACATGCTTGCATATGATCAAGTTATAGCTAAAATCATTGGACTCTATGACACTAAACATAATGATGGCTTCGACATTTCCTTGGAAGCACCAACAGAATCATCTGAACTTGACATGTCACACAATCAGACCAAAGATATCAGTCAGGAATATGTCCAGCATGACAATGAAGCTAAGACACTTTATCAAGTAGGGTCACCTATCTTTGTCAGAGCAGGCTTTCTTGCAGACAAAAATATTACAAGTGATAGTGTCCATAGACATCATGATGGGTTAGCACCTTGCTTTCAAAACAATAAATACCCCATCGCAAATAGAATCTGTCAAATCATGCAATATCAAGGCAAAGGACTAGGCATACACGAGCAAGGCATTCTAGAACCAATACAACTTCAGGAAAATTACAAACATCAAGGTCTTGGCTATTCCTCAGACAGTAAATCAAACGATGTTAGTGGCACCTCCTCGATACTGGGGGCAACCTTTTCAGATAAAAACATCAAAATGGAGTCCACGAGAAATCCTTGTCATAAGATTTCTGCCAACACCCCCTCCACCTACACCATGAACCATAATTCCATCATAAATTGTCATTTTAAACCTTCCCTTTGGAACCAACAAAAACAAAAGTCATACAAATCAAAAGATCAAAATCAAATATCAAAGGCCATTGAATCAAACAAAAGGACAAGTGGACAAATGAAATTAAAATGGATCCCAAAGAAAGATGGATCAAACAAAGACACCAAGTCAAATACAAGAGTCAATCACAATGTGGAGCCACAAGACAAGAGGACTCCCACATATAACACATGTCCACCTCCTTCAAAATGGTCATCAATCAAGGAATATAAAAGTGTTGGTTTCAAACACCATCCCTCCAAAATCCGTCATCCACCATCCCAAGTTTGGAAAATAAAAAGTGATTCGTCCAAACGCCCAAACAAACTTTCCACGTCCACCATCATTCGTCATAATCCTACATCTCATCTAAAGTCCAAAAATTCCACGTCACAAATCCATCACATGATGGCAGCAACTCTTTACCACAAGGACTCTCCTTGGCACTCTATTGCGATGTGGAAATGCGATAAGGCCAACTCTAGTATCGAAAGGATCCTGGCGGCATAGTGATTTGTAGCATACAAGTGCTACGATCCTGACAAGACAACTCCTTCAGCAAGGTCATTATTGGCATATCATGGCACCAGTCTCTACATCAGCACCGTCAGTGGATTCAGAACAGTCAGTGGTAATCTAAAGCATCTAGGCTATCCACAATATCAAAAACACAAAAAAAAAAAATCAAAAATTAAAAAATCGTCACCCTGATGAAAACCTGGCAAACAAGCATCTTGGTGACACCAAAAAAAAACAAAAAGTCAAGAAAATAGTAAAGAGAAAAATTTCATCAAATGGTGAAAACCTGGCAAACAGGCGCCCTGGATAAGTACCATGATGAAAACCTAGCAAACAGGCGTCATGTGTAAAATAAATCGTCTATGTGGAATTTTATACTTGGGGGCAAGTCGTCTCATCTCCTAGGCCTTCCTCTTGACATTGACATCCGACCATTTCATTCATATCATTTTCATACATTTTCCCACTTACCTCGGTCTTGACATAAAACTGACACACATAAATCATGCTTTGGGAAAACTCTTGACATGTCTATCCTTCGGTCATACACGATTCATGAACCATCATGTCATTGACCGTTAGAGTCTTATTGTCCTTGTACGACATAGTCCTTGAAAATCATATAACAATTCCATTAGTCTCATGTCTCCCATCTTTTACCAAGGCCACCCCCTATCCTTTCATGCCCGTCACCTATCTTGGCTTTCCCTTGTCAAACGGTCTAAGGATAATCATCATCCCATCTAGTCCTAACCAAGTCATTCCAAATGCAACGAGTCTAATCCATACAACCACATTATCCAAAATTTTACTTGACTGTGTTCCTAGCCCGGCTATAGAATTCCATACTTTCGTCACATTATCGTCATCGTCCTCATGTTTTTTCAGGATGTGTCCTTCCCACGTCAAACAACGTTGTCATCACCTGTCAATTGGTATTCAGCTTGACTAGGGGCACAATCATGTTTGTCCTTGGATTCTCATGTGTAGGCATCAATCATATGTATTTGTAGACATCCAAATTTGGACACTTAATTTATCCAAATTTATCACTTTTTCGAGTTAATTAAGTAATATTACTATTATTTAATTAATATCTTTAATTCTACTAAATCCCTAAAATTAAATACCTTACCCTCCTTAATCCTCTTTTCATCAAATAAATTAAATAAATATTACATTTATTTAATTCCTCACATGTTATTTTCATCTAATCCTAATCCATCTCCTAATCTCTTTATTAAGGATGTGCACATGCCTAATCCTTGATTAGGATGTGTCACATCCTCCAACTTTTGCAAGTTGGCTTTTAATCATAATTAGCCCCTAATTATCTTCTAATTACTAATTAATTAAGCCTAATCATTCCCCAAGGAATTTTTAATTCCTTTTTATTTGTCCTAGATTCCCCTCCTTTATATGTGAATTTTTAATTCACATTCCATCCTTCCAAGGCTTCTAGAACCTTAGACTTGTCACAATCTCCACATGTGACCCACCTTGGACTTGTCACAATCTCCACATGTGACCAAGTCCCACCCTTTTGGAGCCCACCTTTTATCCTCTAGATCATCCTATGAATGCTGAATTTTTAATTCACACTTCCTCTAACCACCTTTTCCTTTTCCCATGTAGCAGATTTTTTGAGGAATTCTAAAATTCCTCAAAAGTCCTTTCACTCCCACTTGGGGACAGAAATCCCTTTTTGTGGAAATCCTCTCATCCCCAAGGTGCATGTCATTTCCCTCATGTGTACCCACTTGACAACTCATCTCCCACCTCATGATCCTCTTTGTCCACTTTCACCCTCCACATGTGTCAAGATGTGAGGGGCTTGTGGGTTCTCAACCCACCATAGCCCTTCATCTTGACCTTGTTGGATCAATCTTGACCCTTGAATTCTCTAGAGAATTCAAAATCTCCTATAAATCCCCCCTTCTAAAGGGAATTTTCAACACTTCTTCATTTGAGCAACTACATGCTGTCCATTTGCTTTCCAACACTTTGCACTCTCATAACTACATGCTGTCCATTTGAATTCTCAAGCCTTCTTCAATCATTCAACCAAGCCTTCTTCAATCATTCAACCATTTTCGTTCATCATTTTGCATATTGAAGCTTGCATTATAGTCATTCAAACAATCATCTAAGGAGCACACAACCAATCCAAGCAAGGGCCAATCAAAGAGGTATCAACAATAAGGGAGGTAAAAATATTTGTGTTTCATTTTATTTGCATTCCTTTTCGTTGAACCACTCTTTTGGCTAATCTTGAGGTGTCCTTGGTATTTTGTTATTCATGGTTCTTAGTTAGATTTGCACATTTAGAGCAGTAGGAATTCCAAGGTATACATTTCTGGCACGTCCGGTGGGACCCACACACGGGTCTTGCATTTAACGTTTCTTTGAGTTAAGATTTTTGCAGGA